>PNEQ01003589.1:5920-31327 GCA_003012365.1 Medauroidea extradentata | reverse complement strand
TCAAACTGTAGGCACAAACCGACAGACGCATGTTGCCTACGGGACAGAACTATGTATCTCATAAAAATTAAACCTTGTCGCTGCTACGTATTTTCCATCGTTGATACTACAGTATAAATAATAGACACACAAATCATTATGGTATTTATATATCACTTGTAAATACCGTAAACGGCAAGCGTGAACGTGAACTGCAAGCGTGAACGTGAACTGCAAGCATTCAACATGGTGGCAAGTATCACCTGTTTGTAAACATTACATTATTATGGCACGGTATGTACGTGACTCTTATTATTTTGTCGGAATAAACTGTTTAATTGTTACCTAAATATTAATAATAACTACAATTAAAAAATATATATATCGCCATTGTTTAATCGTAAATAAATCAGCATGGCCGGACTTGATAACAATTTTGCAGGAATTCGTGATATTTCGTGGTGTTAACCCGAATTCGTTTTATTTCACGTTTTGAGGTCAATTTCGGTGTTATTTCGTTTTATCGCGATTCACCATAAAATCGTGTCCCTACCAATGACAGACAACACCACCTCAAACTGTTTATTCTCCAGCACGGAATTCGCATCAAAGTAAAGCTGTAAGCACATCAAATACGAAACAATACCCTTCGAATGTTCATCAAAATCGTCCATCCGACCATACGACGCCATCGCGACCCTAATTCCTTCCTTGATTGAACTAAAAACCAACTCATCGCCAATGTTATGTTTCTTGCTCGTCTGCCATCATCACAACCGCCGTTGCCAACCTCTTCAACATAAAGAGCTTAACCTTGCACTACTCTGTACTAACTACACAGTACTACACTACAAGAGCAGACTGCCTTAACCAGATATCTTCAAGGAACCATCAAAAACCACAAAAACTTTTCATATAAAATTGTGACTTTATCAGAAAAAGGCAACATTGTGTGAAGGGGGCTTGCGGTCAGTTTCATAACCACACTTCTGTTATCTGTGTGCCGTAGCTATACTACCTCCCCTCCCCCCAACCAGGCTCTACACCATTTCTTTTTCTGTGCCAGTAAGCCTTTGTCTGCTTTAACGCCTCTTGATGCATTTCCAGTTTGCAAACTCACCTCATACCCATTTCAAGAAAGCATGTTTCTCTCAAAATAAAATACTGCCTCTTTATGTATGTGTCCAGGTTCAATGTTTCTGTAGTCATTTGCGCTCACTGTGCCTTCGACTTCAACTTGTGCTTTCGGCTTTGGAGTGTTTTTTACGATTACCGGTACGGATTACAATTTTGAAAACCTACGCTACATTTTGAACTCTGGCATTTGACATAATTTTATGACATGAGCAGCAAAAGGAAGACTTTAGATTTGGCTTTCAAGCATGAGATCATAATCATAATCAACATTGAAGAAGGAAAGAGATCCGAGGCAGATGATGTGTGGTCTCACACCATAGAGCTAATTGATAATTTACATATAAAAAATTACTATAAAATGTAGATAGGAGTGTACAAGTTCTTACAGAGCTGTACCGCACGTAGAGAAACATATAACACACTGAAGGACAACACACATTTTGCGCGGACGCGTGGTCGCAACGTTTCGCTGGCTTAGCCAGCTTCATCGGGCGGTGAAGCTGTCTTAGCCAGCGAAACGTCGCAGCCGCGCAAAATGTGTGTTGTTCTTATCTACATTTTATAGTAATTAGTAGCCTAGCGGCCTTTTCCCGCCTTTACATTTTTCCATTGTTTACATATAAAAAAGAGTGAGATAGATCTTGTTTATAATAGAGGAGGAGTCAGCAAGGTATTACTGTACTGTGTTAACAAGTACCTAAAAGTAAAATATTTTCACACTGTACAGTAGAAGCCTGTTATACTGTGGCGTGTCACACTCTACAGACGCAGACACATTTATACTGGTGAACATTTCATGCCCCGCAGCTTGAAATAAATGACTGGTCATGCCCAAAATACTATGGAAAAGCTATACAGTAACGTGGTTCTGAATTATGTCTCCCAACACCACCATTAAACAGGCTTCTACTATATTTTGACACAAATACATACTTACAAAAAGCCATTTAGGAAACGAAGAATCAAAAATAACCAAAATGTATGTGCAAAACTTCCAAACACAGCGCATACAAAATCCAAAATTAAAGTGATAATTAGAATTTTCTTCCGTCCTTGAGTATCGGCCAGGTAGCCCCATAAGTGAGAACTTGCTATCAAACCTGCACAAAACATAATGTGTGTTTATTAAAACAATACTGATGCTATTATGTTTGCACATTATGTTGCCTACTTTCCATTCCACTATTTTGACTGCCACAATTATGTTGTTTTAACATGCACCAAAAAGTCCCAAAATGTTTACTTGCAGCAGACTTATTGGACTACCAGAAATAACGACAAAACACTTGTAATAATGTTAAGGAACAAACATTTTATGGAATACAATAACAAACAGTACAAACTTTACAAAGAATTGACTATAGGTGCCATGCGGTTAAGGTCAAACTTTTATAAATTCACATTTTGACAAACTACACATAAATTTGTACCTTTACTACTTTGCAATTATTTTAAGTAATTACAGAACTAAATATGTATAGTATTTTCAGTGAAATTTTTGCAACAATTGTGTTACTATATGGTTGAACTTACAGCATGGCATGTATAGTATGATATGTTTCATTTCAAATGTGTTAGTTCACTAATCCATATACAGATTTTTTTACTGATTTTTAACACCAATGCACTAATCATCAACCTAGTTATGAAGCTTTTCTTTTTTATCAAACTACAGTCAAATTAATTTCTATACCAAATTTTAAAAAATTAACAATGATTACTCAGTACATGCACCATTGCAGAAGAAATAAAATTGAGTAAATAAATAATAAATTAAGGACAACACATGAATAGAGTAGGTTTTCTCAGACAAACTACCAGTATATATTACATTTCAGGAATTGCTATTTGCCCCCACCTTCATACTCAATAAATGTGAAGCCTGGAAAAGCAAAGAGGTTGGCCCACTCATTTGCTGGAGCCAATGAGCCAATGACATCTGAGCTCTCTATGACTGTACGAGCATAGAGTTTGCTACTTTAACGAAAATTTTCAAACCTTAAGCTATTAAAGTCACAATTTCAGCACTGTAAAATTTAGGATATTAGAAAATAAAATCACTAGCGTGAATTATTTTTACTAATAGGCTTGAATTTATGCTGCAATACAACTTAACAAATAGTTTTTATTACATTAACAAAAAATTACTTGTATAAGAGGGACAAAAAATTATTTTGTGGTAACAAAATTTTATTAACCAGGTTTCACAGTAACGGTTTTTTTTCTTTAGGATGTTTCGCAGCCTTTTTACGACAAATTTGTTTCACTTTTAACTAAAGATAATATTGTTGCTTTCTTATTCACTGCATTCATAATATTTCTACTACTTAAAATGCTGAATCTTCATGTACCTTTCAACTAGTTGTGCTTCAAAAGTGAAAGGAATAGCATATTTACCAAGTATTTTATGAGTGAGCATTTTTCTAATCTGGCTTGGCAGGTACGCAATTGAAAAAAAGAGAAGGTGGGAAACAGCCACTAGGCTACTAATTACTAAAACATAGAGATGCACAAGTACTTACAGAATTTTACTTGCAGGTGGGAGAACACAAAACATGCAATAAAAAAAACTGATATTGCCAAATGTAACATCTGAACCACACAGAAACATTCGATATTTACCAACAGGTTTTTTCAACACACTTTTACTATTTACATATGCAATAATGGGTATATACTCTGTTTCTGTTCCATAAGCAGAACAAACAACAAATCCCATAAAAAAGCACAATGCGAGCACAATAAAATACCTAATTCCATACTAAGGTACTAGTGAGCAAGCATGCACAGGCAGTCACATTTTAGCAGCTATGCTACTAAACCAACATACAAAAATACTAAAGCACAGTTCAATCTGCACAGGCCTACAGTCTGCACCCTAAATTTAGTTATGATGATAATGCACTGAATAAACAATCTATATTGCAATTACTAGCTTTCACTACAGAACTGCTACACTAAAATTTTCTTCACGACACCTATACAGATATTTTCTTCCATCGAGCAGTTACCATCATTGCAAAATGCTTATAAATTACAACTGAAAGTAGCTTGTATCTCACAGTAATTTCACACGAAACAGCAAGTTAAAAATTATATATTCATATCATATGTCTATCTATCTACAGTGAAACACCTGTGAAATAATTCGATAAAAGAAGCATAAACTGCCTGAATATTATGAAATGTGGTAGACTTAAAACATTTTCTATAAATCAATATTTCTTCTAAGGTAGACCAGGTAAAAATGTAACAGTTCCAAGAAGAGTTAACATTAGCAAATACAGTAGCTATAAACTAAACTGTAAAGCAGTGATTTTAAGCAGTATCATGATTACCAGAAAAGACTAGGTTAATATTGGGACAAGTAACATTTAACCGCCAAATATAAAAATTAGTAAAATACATGGTTTTTAGAGTGAATTATCTGTTCGGTAGTCTCTGACTTAAAAGAAACTTATTTTATGAATGAAGTAATTATTTTATTGAACACATATGTTTTCCAAACAAAATAATAGTCAAAAAAAAAAAGTATACATAGTATACATCATTTTTTCCACCAAAGCAATTAGAACACGGAGCACTACACAACTTTCAGCAAATGCAAGAGTACTTTTGAAAATGTTTCTTACTGTAAAGCAAGTCAAATATGTGAATTTATTTCAACACTCTGTTACACATTAAAATACTGTAATACCTATAAACATTACATACAACCACTGCTTACTATCAACAATTAATTAATTTGAAATGTAGTACTTCATCAATTTCAATGACTGAGTGCAGTCACGTTTTTATTACATCTCTGGGTTATTTTTTGCCCAGCAATATAAGATATCAAGTAAAAACAAGACATCTAGAATTTTAGCAACTGTAACAATTGCATGTGGCCATATTTAATTGCATCTTGCACATAAATTCTTCATTTAATTAGAAATGCAGGTTGTTTCTGTGTTAAACTTTGAGGGATGGCGGAAAGAAACAAAAGAAGCAAAATGACACAGGGAATGTTGGGTCGCAAATGTCAATGTTAAAAGTTATAGCAGAAAAGTGTGATAAAGTGAATCTGGAACAGAATTTTTTTTTTACTGAAGTTATAATTACAACATATGAGACGAATAATTTTTAAAGAAGGTATTTGATAATGACAACCCATAGCTTCAATGCAGGCAAGATAGCATCGCAAGATTATCTATCGCTTTGACTGTAACATCACAGGCCAGCAGGTCTTCATTACCAACTGGTTTCCATAGACAAGAGATTTAACATGACTTCACACAATAAGATCAGGCTAACAAAATGATCCAAATTTGATTCGCCAGTTCTTTCGCTAATAAATTACTTCAACCAAGACTATTATTGCCCCATCATTTCCTATCTCATTATATAAATTTTAGGGTCACCACTTAAAGTCCCACCGGAAAGAGTTCTAGGAGAAACTTGCATGCTAGTTTAGTGCACTGTGAATAAAGGCAATATGTCTCCACTCCGCTGTTCCCATGCGTCAAACACGGAAATTTGAAACCGGTACCCTCTCCTCTTGAGAATTGTATTTTACAGCAACGAAATCATAAAAATTTTCTTAAAGTGAAAAGATGAAAAGAAAAATCTTAGAAAAATTTAAAAAAAACACTGAAAAATCAATTTACAAACTTACATGTAGCTACATGTTGCAGAACAACAATCCAAGTACACTGTATTAGCTCACGAGGAGTCATGGAAGTGCTCATGGCACTACACTCTCCCAATACAGTAACTTTAGACAAAAGGGTTTCAGAATTGATCGCTCGTAGATTTATAGTGACATCTGCAAAGATAGTGATAATTGTTGTGGTATCAAACCTAAATAATACAACACAAAGCAGAGAATGCTGTTAGTAACATCATCTGTAGTTTATAAACTAATATTCAACTGAAATTAAACATTACCTACACAGATGCAGGATAGATGATGCAATCTGTCATTACCTTACTTACTGATCGTGGCCTCCTGTGTAAGGGGCAAGATAGGCTTGCATCTACTTTCCTGATAGCAAAATAAGCTTGATTCAAGTTTGAATCAAGCTTGCCATGACAAGTCTGCAAGCTTACAGCAAGCTTGTCATGTTAAGCCATAAGTTTGAATCAAGCTAACTAGTTTCCACACGACAAGCCTGCAGCAAGCTTGCGAGGAAAGCTTGATTCAAGGTTGCTGCAAGCTTGTATCAACTGTGCCTCGTACAAGGCAGAATACAACTGTAAAATATAGGCTTGACTCAAGCTTGAATCAAACTTACCAAATAGGGCTTGTAACGGCAAGCCTAAATCAAGTCAATTGCAGGCTTGCCGCAAACTTACATGCTATCTGGGTTCGTGCTGACTGTAATTTGCAACAGATTTCCAACCACAATTTTTTCCTATTTTTTTCTTTCTTTCTCTAAATTAACAGCAGACAACTACAACCTTAAGAGGAGTCTTCACTTGTTTTAAATTTTCAGGTTTGATGCATGGAAATAGTGGAACGATAATAGCCAGAGTACCATGCTTGACGGGAAGCATATTGCCACTCTTCAAAACACATTAATCTGGTGTGCAAGGTTTTCGTTGTAATCTTTTTCTTACGGAATTCAAGCGGCGACACTTAAATTTTATTTTTGGACAGTATGAAATAAAGGCCAAAGCATCTTTCTTGCTTTACAATGTACAAATTCGGGTGCTATTTGCAGAGTTACAGCAGTCTAAGAGAAAGCTGTTTTCTTCCATTTTGAGAGGCCCAAAAATTATGTTTCCAAAAAGCGTACTGAATTATTAAAAACATAAAAGCATAGTTTGAAGTGTGTGTTCTCTTCGTATATAATTGTTATATGAATGAGTTAAGTGCAGTGTCGCGTAAAAAAAGACAACATCATCCATGCCCCAGCCAATGACTTCTCTTCATATGTTATTGCTGTAAGTGAACACATGTTTAAAAATATTTTTTTGTCGTTCTGGAAAATCACTTTGCAAAATTTGTAGTTTTGTATAATCATGGCTCGTATAATTGGGGGTTGACTGTATTTTCTGTTATCATCCGAAGAACAATGTGATTTTACACAATTCTTCTAGCCACTGAACCTCCTTTACCATACGAGTAAATAATTACAATTCAAGTAAATAATCATCAGAAAATTTAATACAAGTTTGCAGTATACTAAGTAACAAAGTATCCAAATTTGTATTCACCTCACCAATGTAACATACAGCACTAAGCAAACCCTTGTCTTCAGACGTCATCTCAAAATCACAGTCTGCTGCTGGAAGTAGATATGATACACAGAGCAGCTCCACAATCATTGATATGAGGCACATTCCACATGAAAATAGAAGAAAATAATGGAACCTCCCATGACCTAGAATACAAAAACTGACAATTAAGTGAAATACTTTCATTTACCTTGGTTGAAGAACAAAATGACACGTATAATGGTAGGCCTATTAATAATTACATCTACCCTCACCTCCCCCCCAAAAAAAAAACATTTAACTTTTCAAGCTCCCCGTAAAACAATGGATGACATCCTACCACCTTAACCTTAATAAAACTCTTAAAGGATGATCTTCACTTGTCTTGCATGCCGTAGCAAACTTGACGTAGAAAATGTGGCACAAAATTTTCTGTCCTGACTCTACATGTATATGTGTGTGTTTGAAGCAGACCAATCAGAGCGAAGTAAATAAATTTAATTTAATATAAAACTGCAAGGAAAATTCTGTACATTTGGGTTGGCTACCTCATTTGTTTATCGGAGGAATGTTTGTATTTTATACCATAGCGAACGCTTCTTATAATATCTATTAATTTTGTCTCTATCACTGCAACTATAGAGAAATCTAAATCCTCAATATTCATGTTTGAAAAGCTCAAAACAACCTTGTGTGATGAGAACTGGATGGCCACGGGGATTATTTTGTATACATCAAAACAGGAAACAATACACTTTATGTATATGAACTACTGGATTACAGCATTATTAAATACATGTAGCATCTGATTTGACAGCAGTGGTTTTGGTGATGCATGAGTGGCTAGCGTGAAAAACTTGGCATAAATAATGAAATATGACTTTAATGCCATCCAAGGCATGCTAGGGGTTCCATTACATGTCATCTGCAGGTTGGAAACACTCTCATTTAACTGTGTGACTTTATTTTCTTTCCACATGCAGTGCAAGTTAAGTATACCAAGTCAATTGTGGACCCTCAATTAAAATACATTACATAACCATAAAAAATTTATATTTGAAGAAGCCAACACATAGTTTAAATAATGCTGTCAGCACATTTGCATTTTATGCAGTCAAATTATTTTATTTTTTGCAAGAGATAACATGCAAGGGGACACAGAGCTTTCTGACAAAATCATTATTTCCTTTCCTCAAACAATTTCCTTCCAAAAACTATACTCTGTTCCACTGGAAACAGCAAATTCTATGAACTGAAAGGCCTTAAAGAGAATTAGCAGCTCCTGTTGAATAATGACATCATGAATGCAAAATATATCTTTATATACAGTAAAAGATGCTACAAAAACAATAAAGTAGCCCTAAGCGATTTTTAACACACTATATGAATTAAATAGGTATTCTTCAAGTGTGAATATTTATAACCTAAGTCAGATCACACAATTAATTACCAGTTCTGGCAATAGCTTCCTCAAAAAGGACAGGTCTGATAAATGTTTCTTCTGGCTTTTCTGGAAACAAAAAAAAAACTTGGATTAAGAAACTAAAATAATTTTAATATAATAACAATATTCGTAACAGTAATCAATACTACTAACAAACTTACAAGAAGCCAACATGTCAATGATACAATTTTTTACAGTAAGAACAATAAAAAAAATAAGGTAAACTATAAATCATTGGGTAATAAATGAATGACATAACAGATTAATAACTTATAAATAAAAAAATTCAGGTTAGCTGTATTACATGCAGTTTTCGTCTAATTAAAGTGATGGCTGAGAGAAACATAAGTCTACAAAATAAACGTAGCAGAGTTTTGTGCTGTACAGAGGTACCGATTATGTAATTTTGAATAGCAGATATTTAAACAAGTTGAAAGAGAACCTGTCAACTAGTAATGAAGCAATTAATTATGCCACAAGCATGTCTTATAACACACGTCTCTTTTATGTTTGTTAGAACAGACACATGCTCCAGAAAGAATAAAAATGTGTGACCTCAGAAAGAATGGAATTATGTGCCAACAACATTCACAAAGAACTCCGAATATCAGAAACACATGTTCTTTTTTATATTTAAAATCACAACTTGGTTCAAACACAACACTGCCAGTATCCTTCACATTCTGCTATTAAATGCTGTCTTTAAAGCTCATTGAACAATAACTGTTCAATAAGTTACTAAAATTATATCTTTACCTGAAAAAAGTGTATCATCTTCAAGACTTTTATCGGTAACAGATATTCCATTCTGCACTGAAACAAATAAAATATGTAAACATCATGACTGTCTAAATCTAGGAATATAATTAAAAAGTAGTTAATTAATTTAAAAAATTTGCTCCACAAAAAAAAAACTTTAGGAGAAAAAAAAATTGTTTAATGCCTTACAAATACGAAAAAACTGGACTATAAAAACAAAGCAAATCAATCAAACAAAAAAGTTTCAAAAATAGGGTCTATGTTGCAGAATGTACATTAAATCGTAAAAAGAAGATCAGAAATATGGGAAGAATTAATAACTGCAGAGTACAGTACATTTCATAACACAATATTAAAACATAACAACAGGAAATACATTACAATGGATGGCAGATAAAAGAACACCTAAAGCAGCATTAAAATACCAACAAACAGAACAAAAGTCAACCTCAGAAAAGATAGAAAGAACAAATTCAAGGAGTCTAACAGGACAATAGTCCATAAAGACAATAAATGATGGTGGTAACAGTGTACTTCCTTCCTCCTCATGCATCTTGGCCACAGCCAATAGTTTCTGCTTCAGTGCAGGGCCCATATATAGGTGCTTCACTTTAAAGTGAGAACCTCCCAACACTTATAATAACCAAAAAAATGTTTTTATTGGAGTTATACAAGTGAAGTTTTTAGAGTTGTGAAATGTTTACACTAGTTTTAAGTTACAGTGAAGTTTTCGTATTTAAAATAATAAGGATGGCGGTATAAGAGCCGACAGAAATTTGTAAGCAGTGCTCAGTTTATCCTGAACAGTTTATATATAATGTGTGCTATGTGTGCAGCACATTCTCTCCAAATAAAAGCCAAAAGTGAGGAACAAGAAGATAAGAGATAGAGACAAGACTACGTGTGTGGCTGGTTAGCAGATCGCGTTTGTGTCAGAATTAGTGCGAGGGGTAAGGAAGAAGAACAATGCTGCATGTGAATCATTAACACATGAAGAGATAGTAAGAAGCAAAGAGAAAGACATGACATGTGTAGTAGCCAATGATGGTGTCAGAATTAATGTGAGGGGTAACAGAGGAATGCTGCGCACACATAGATGAAACATGACGGAATAGTATGAAGTGCAGAAAGACTACGTGAGTGTGCTGTCCGCTAGCACTCACTTTAAGTGTCTGTACAGAGGGCGAGGGGTTAGAAAGGAATGCTACACGGGCAGCTGATTAGATAATTGGAGGAAGTTTATGGCCAACGTTATTGTCATAGTAGGGAAGGTAAGGCGTGCAGCTACCTTCCACACCACCTTCCAGACCGCCTTGCAGCGTGCCTTGTGTCCTGCTGGGTGAAAATAGTAAAAATAACACCATAAAGAATGTGTTGGGAAAATAGTTTTTCAATAAAAATTTCAAGAAAAATATTTTAAGGATTATTATAATATACTCCTGTAAAATTATTTAAATTGTTTAGAAAGTCAGATCAATGCAATTATCAGACAGTTTCAGAGCATAAAGGTAAGAAAGATTAGTTAGTAAAAACAGGCATTGCTATTGTGCTACTTTGCTTTTCTCCAAAATTCCAAAATATCAGTGTAGAACTAACACTTTCAGATTCAAATCTAAGAAGATTCTCAAGTTTGCTGTTAAAGTTATACTTTGTGGCATGAGCGGATCTAAGGGAAGGGGGGTGGGGACAGACTGCCCTGGGCACTGGGTTAGAGGTGCGCTGGTGGTGCCGAAAAATTTTACTTGGGAATTAAATGTAAATGACTGTAAAAAAAAAAAAAAGATACAATATCTACTAATATTTAGACTTTTAATAGTTTTGTATTTTTTTGTTAACCTTGAACAGCATGTAAAGTTATAAATACGGTATATAATTAAAATGCATTCCGGTACATAAAACATTGCTAATGGCAGGTAGTAGTAGGAACAGGTTTTAAGTATTTCAACTACAATTTTATACTGTTATTTACGCAAGTGCAAAACGACGTATGCAAGATATGTTTATTACTGTTGGGTTATTTGGACTGATGGAGAAAGCGTATGGGTAAGGGGGGGGGGGGGATCAAATCACAATTCTTGTCCTGGGCGAAGGAAAGTCTAGATCCGTCCCTGTCTTGTGGCTGTATTTTTTCTTATTTGTACATTTTGTAAGATCCTCTTGGAAAACGTAAGTATCATGTTAATCAGAAAACCGATACATACACAGAATAAATACAAAGAGCCACTTGATAGGAAATATTTTTAAAAAATTCTAAATGGTGCAATTTTTAATCCTACACAAAAATAATGGCTAGACTCCATTCTGGCGGTGGCAGATATTTTGTTCATAGGGTGTATCAAATATGGTTACTTGGTTTTATGACTGAGAAGCCCACATAATGTTTTTTATATTTTAAAAAAACTATTTGTAGAGAAGATGCTACGAGGCCCAGCCAGCTAAAACACCCATCTTTTCAATATATTCTTGGGTTCTGAAAGTATTACCAGAAGTACGGTTGAGTGTGGGCAATGTGAAAATTCTGATATCTAATTAGCAAGATGCTTTCAGTAGCCAAGACACATCACCGGCTGTTACCCTGGGCAACATGCTAGATAACGGCTACTCACTACCTCCCCAAGAGCAGAGTAGAGGTTAAGAAATAAATTTAAGTCAATCAATGAAGAAAACCATCTGCAGACTTTACATAGCCATTTATTGCCCAACTCCCTCTATACCTGCATCCAATTATGTTTCCCTACAGGTTACTAAGCTCCTAGAAGACCTTAGTGGATCCTACAACCAGAAGCTGCAAGCTGTCTTCTCAACCAAATACTAGTCTATGTGATCACTTAAGTCCTTCAACTCTGTTACATGAAATATAGGACAACATGTCCAGCAGCATCCAGCTGAGAAGCAGTTCCCTTCATGACACTCCTTCCTTTACTTGAGCAATTAGCAGCACAAGTGTGCAGCGAAGTCACTCATGTGTGCATGTGTGTGTGCCTGTGCAAGCGAGCAAGTCTCAAGAGAATCCTTAAGTCCAGAGCCTCATTCCATGCCTAGACTCTGCACTTATATATTCACTGGGCAGCAGCTAAGATTGAAAAGAAGGGCACTAGGCTGCATTGTATGCTACTTCACCTGCCAATGCTCAACAGTGACGTGTGTCTAGCACACCCTCTCACTAGTCAGTCTGCCGCACTGTGGTTACGTATTCAGTACGGCCTACACTCAGTGCATATTGTAAATCATAAATATTACCTGTAAAAATATGCTTCTTTAAATTTACTCTTTAATTGCAACCTTTTACATATGTCCTTTTATTGTCTTTAACATTTTACTGAAACTAGTGCTCTAATTGCAAGTATCTACTAGTGCATGTACATATTTTTTTACAATGTCTAAAGTAAACTGTACCTACATTTATTTGAAGTTATAACACATCTGTCGTGAATAAATACACATAAAAATATATACATATATTTATTACACTGTCATTTAAATAAAAATGTTACATTTACTGTAGGTAACGAATATTGCAACTATCCACATTTATGCATATCCAAACTTAATCTCGAGCATGCAGGAATCCTGTTATCAGAGTTCAACTATAATTACGGTAACTCATAAAAATAATCTGCACAAATGGTACCGGTAATATATTATACGAAAAGTGTTGAGATTTCCAACTCTTATATAAACATTTAAAATGACCTCAATTTTAAGCTAAGTACTTAAGGGTACGAAGGTTTCTACCACTTTTCAAGGAAATAACATGAAGCATAATATTTAATTTTTCTTCGCAGACAAAACAACTTCACAGTGCTGCATTAAAAAAAATTATAATTATTTTTAATGTAACCAAGATATGATAAACTTACTTTATTTTTTAACATTTCATACTCATAGCACTAGATTTTAACTAGTTTATGTAATTATTATATAAGTAACCTAGTTTTCTAATATTGCAAAATTTTTACTCACAATATTCTTACTAAACTGTTCTCAGAGCAAATATTTACTATACCTTTTAAGGGTATCACTTCTTCAATACTACTTTCTTCACCCTCTGTCCTGTTTCTGCCTGAAAAATACAAAAAGGTGATTTGAAATATATTGTGTTAATGATTAGTGAGAGCAAAACTGCTGGAGAGGTTGTACAAGATTATTTTCATTTTTAGAAAGAACTTATGTTCTAGGAAAAAAAAAAAAAAAAAAAATTACAAACATTTTTCTGTGACAAATTTTTAATATTTTAACACTGGACACAACTCGTAAAAATAATTTTTCTCTTTCATGGCACAGAGCCACATTCTGTGAATCCCCTCTTAATGAGAAAAGTTGCACATTCTAGTTGATGAAGTACTGTATTGGCCAAGTTTTTTGGAAGCAACTGAATTTTAACATGTTTCATCCATCAACTTATGTACTGTTTACAATTTTCTGCTGAAGACAGACTCCTGCTATTCACAGAAATGCAATTTTATGTTAGCAGTTCTCATGAATTTTAATACAGAGAAACATCTCATATCTTGGCAAACACTTTTGGAGTGACATTTCACACTGACAATGTCTTGATGTTAGGCGAAAATGAAAACACACATTTTGAAAACCTAGAGAGTCTTGGGAAAAAAAAAAAGGCAGTGAGCATCGATTGAATGACAAATGACTGTTCACCATCAACAGGTCGAATTTGTGGGTGATACAGTGACGAACACTGCATGGTTCATATGCTACCCCTTCAGTCTGGAAGTGAAACGGTTATTAGGTACGAGAAGGTTGTCCCTAATCTAGCTCAAATTATACAACCAATACACCACTTACTAAAACAGGACACCCTGTCCATAAGGGGACAGCATCAAGTAGCATAGGTCTGTGCACAGCCCAATTGCTAATTCACTATGATCTGAATAAAGAGTGTCAGATCAGAGTGGACATAGCATCAAATATAATCTGGATTAGGGTTATCCTAGAACAACTGGGTGGCAATAACATTTGGTAATCAGTGGTCGAGCGTCAACAATAGTTTCAGTTCGTAGCAAAAACATTCTCAAATTGGGAAAGAGGCCCTAGCATTGACATGAGCTTATGACAGATTCTACATGTACATCAATAGGAAAATCATTTGCCTGGATTCAATATTATGGAAGGAAAAAAGAATTCCCTCCTAGATTACACAGATACCAGATGAGGTTGATGCTATATTCTCACAAGATACGGCATGTGTCAGGAAAACAGTTTTATACACCATACGCGTTATCCCATGCTCAGATCATGTCCTCTGGCACGAATGAAGGTCTGTCAGTTGGCGAGATTTTTTAAGGGAGTCCTTATTTACACCATTCTTTTCAACGTCAGGCACCAGGAAGAAAAAGTGTGTCAAACTCAGACCTCAGACAACATACCAAAAAATTATCCAACTTGCTTGGAAGAGATGACCTTTAAAATCTAAGGACATATACCAATGTACCGCCGGGTGTACTGTGCAATTCGAGGGAGCTGTCTATGGTCTGAAATATATGAAAAAATTATCATGGTGTCACCTGCAACGTTACACTGGGAAATACTGTCATGGGTCCATTAGAGGCATCTGAAGATAAAATAAGTCCATCACAAGAGCAAGGTGGTCTAGTATTACAAATTATATCAGAACATTTATTGTCAACTGCGTACTTTGCATAAAAATGCCAAATAGACAAGAGCCCCTGATTCTGTCTCCTTTAAAATAAGTACCGTGGGAAATCTTTGGATTAGATCTGGCTGTTTCTGAATTCTAGTATAGCAGATTACAACTCTAGATACCCAAGCATCTCATCTGCAACCATAGTAGGAATATGTGAGATAGTGAGAGATGTTGGTCAATGCTTAACATTGATGTCTTTAGCGCAGGTGAGGGGTTACATGAAGTAACATGAGGTGAGTGTGGAGCAGCACCGGAATGAAGGGTCGGTGGAAACAAAAAATCCCCGAGAAAACTCGCAAATAAGTGTCATCGTTCAGCCTGACTCCCCCATGAGAAAATCCGGGGACTGCCCAAGTCGGGGATCGAACCCGGATAGCCGTGGTGGTAGGCAAATGGTCTGACCATTCGGCCACAGCAGTCCTTTAGAAGTATGCAAGGGAATCCTGTGAGAAATATGGACGGACAATGAGTTTCAGTATGCCTCTCAACCCTTCAAAGACTGAAAAAAAAATATGGCTTCACTCATATCCCCTGCAGTCCAAGAGATCCACATAGTTGTGGGGAAGCAGATGCAGCAATGAAGAATGTGAAAATCATCAAGCGCTCACCTGGGAATACTGCGCATATAGCAACATACCACTATTGAACTTCCATTATGGCCAAGCACAAAACTTTTGGGGCAATCACTCAGAGATAACCTACTTGTGTCGCACAGAAATCTATAGCCAAAGATGGTAAGCAGGGAAGAAATTCAAAACATTAGTCAAAACCAAAATACCACCAGAAGAAAAGTTTTGACATTTCTCACGACGGAGTTTAGGAATGACTAAGTACGTTACAGTCAAGTGACTATGTACCACAGACCTGCAAAGATAACGGCATGGTGGGTATCCCATGTTCAAGTCTCATTTCAGAGGATGAAAGAATGGTTACGAAACCTAGGTACCAACTTCCAAGGAGTTTGAAAAGCAGCTACCCCAGAACCACATAAACAACGATTCCTCGAGTCCAGCAATAGTTGCCAAGGGACAAGACAGCAAGAGGACGGTGTCAATACATGACTTGAAAATAAAAGGGCAATGGCATAAGAGACAATAAATGATGGTAGCAAAGAATGGAGAAAGGATGGAAGGGGTGGCCAGACACAGCAAAGAAACATGGTTAGGAATGTGCAAAGTTACCAGTACAGACAAAAAGTGGCTGAGAAGTGAAACAAATAAATAAAATTAGTTCGAAATCAATGGTAGACATGAAATATTTCAAGATTTACTAGTACTGTATGTAATATGTATTTAACTATACAGTTTTGTGATAAAAGGAAAACTACAACACATCAGAAATTTTTACGTATTTGATATTCATTAATGTACAGTTATGTGGTAGACTAGAGTACTGTATTACACATCATAAAATAAGGATGTGCTGTACAAGGGAATTGAAAATGATCAAGTTGGTATGGATAGGAAGAGGTTGGTAGTAGTGTAAATTATGCAATGTTGAAGAAACATACTACTGTAAACCGGGGTTACTTTGACCACAGAAAATGTTAGTTTTGGGGTCTTGTGGTTAATAAGTAGATAATTGCAACCTAGTATTTGAAATAATTTCTTTTGAACATACAGTTAACCTTTAAAACTTTCTTTACAAAACAACATAATGACCAAAATTTTGGGTGCGGCAAAGTAACCCCACAAGGTCAAAGTAAACCCGGTTTATGGTACACAGAAAGTGAATTTGTTATAAGTAAAATTTCTACAGTGAACTGGTCTCGATGGCAACACAAATCGTTCAAGGAACTTGGTTACAATTTATCCTTTGTTCTGAATAACTTATCTGCTTCTTGTACAGGCAGGGGTACAATGAAATTACACTTTAGGATTTCTTGAATTTTCTCAATTTTCAAGGCAGTGTTTTGCCCCTTCCCACAACATGAATAAAAAAACTTTAACAAACCACTGTTTTTAATTGCTGGAAAAACAAACATAGAATCAGGTACGTTGTAATAACTCACATAATGACCACAACATGAGTAATCTGCTTGAATGATTCTTGCAGCAGGATGGAACAATTTTGAGTGAAGTCGTAGATGTAGGCTACGTTGCTACAATAGCCTATGTCGTTACATAAAATCAAGTGCAGTGGGTGGGGAGGACAGAGATAACTAGCCGAGATCAGCTGTAGTCTGAACATAATTTAAAATAAAAATACTGTACATAGCAAATCTCGCAAGACACTAACATATGCCAAATATATCAAATACAACACAAACAATTCAATAAAACTGTTGCCACAAGCTCGCCTTGAAAATGTTCTATATTGCATTCTTCTGTCCTTTCATCACTATTTTGACCAGTCTATAACACATTAGTCCTCACTGATTCATCCAGTCTTGTGGGTTACCGGTATCTTCCATCCCAACAATTGTCTCTATTCTCTTACTTGTGTTGTCCCAAGTTCTTTTCAGTATTCCTGATTATTTAGTTTGGCTAGTTAAATTTGTGATTTTTTTGTCTTTCCTGGTTTTCTAGAACAACATAAAGCAGCAATGGTGTACAATGATTTCCCTGGCCTAGGAGAGGAGAATTTAAATGCAAAGATCCGTTTACATACAAGCTACACCAAATGAATCACGTGACTGACATTGTTACGGCACTTGCCTACTAGCCGTGTGTTTGTGTGAGTGAAGCATGTGCCAAGGGTAATCTTGACTGGCTCATCTGGTGCGGTATTGCCTCTACCAGAAGACATTGAAATACGTACGGTGGAATCATAGATCGCTTGCCTGCCTGACGCTTCCAGTGGTGACCCCATCTTTTTATTAATTTTTACCATACTTTAGTTTCTAACTTTCCTTTGTTTTAATGCACATGTTTATAATAATATCATAATAACATTTGTATCAGACACCTGCCCGGTGGCAAGTTGTAACCTCTCCCTCAATCATCTAACAATCCTTTCCTAAACCTCCGAACCCCCCTCACTGTCACCAACTACTCCAAAAGTAAATTAATTCTACTCCCTCGCCGACCACCTAAGCATGGACTGCCTAATCCACTCTGTTCTGCTGCTCATCACCTGAACCTTCTTACTATTATTTTCTCTTCCTCTATACTTTGCCTCAGTTAGGCAGCCTAACTTACCCCAGCCTTCTTCACCATTCACCACCTTGTACTTCCTGACCAGCCTTTCCACACTTCTCCTTTCCACCAATTGTGTCAAAAGGCAAGGGAGCTATGCCTTATAAAGTGTATATGCGTACACTACACCCCAAGTCAAAAGTGGTGGGATCTGGGGAGGTCTTCCTCAGGAAAAATTGGGTTTTGAGATGCAAAACAATACTATTTAAGGAGTTTCCAGACCAAAAAGTTGAATTACATACAATGTAAGAAATTTTTTAATGTTTTTACAAATACATTAGTCTATGTCTATAAAAGTGAATTGTGCTAGTAAAAAAATAGAACTTAAACTTTTAAGTCTACATAACGGACTTAACGTTATATTTTGTTGGCTCTTGAAACATGCAAATTAACTAGTCCTTTAATTTTATGAGCAACAAGCCAAATTTCCTCACGCCAATAGGCTACTTCCTCATATTCGTTAGTCTTTGCTTAATTTTACAGAATGCATATAGGTATACATTTATTTGTGAATGTTGGCCAAAGATAGTCAGTCCATTGAGTTTGACCTGCCACACTTTCAGTGGTGGATGAAGAAGCTAGGGTGAAAAAAGAGGAGGGGGGGTTTGCATTCATAAACTTCATGGTATTTAAATATTTCATATTTACATTTATTTGAAATAATCTCTCCCATAAGTTAAATGATTTGAAAATAACAGCTTGATTTATCGTAGTCTATTAATTTTCATAAAATCATATTTCAACTACTTACTACAGGAAAAGTTAAGCTGCATAAAAATTGTCACTTTCTGGAAACTGCAATCTAATACAACTGATTACAAATACCTTTTAAATCAATTAAAAAACACAATAAGTAACAATACACAAAATAAATAACAAACAGGTTATTTAAGAAATACACGGGCAAACACAATTAACTACAAATGTAAAAGAACAGCAGAATTAGCCTACCCACACTTGTTACAGTAATGAAGGTGAATTTAAGTTGCTAAAAAAATCACATCTGCATTTGTGCTCATTCCATTTGTTTGAGGATAACAAACTACCCTCGGCCTCATCGTCGAAATAAACACAAACAATGACAGCACCACATCACTGAGCCCTGAAGGCTTAACTGACCATAAAACATACAATGCCACTTTTCAGAACTTGAAAGTTGTAGGTCTAATACTAACAAACGCAGCCTATGTTATAGTATAAAAACGTAGAAGAATTGTGTTGCACTCACAACTGAAAAAACATGGGTAATTTTGTTGTTACATTTTGCATTCATTTGTGTTTGCCACAGTATTCCTTAAAATAGCACATTTCATATTTATTTTGTGTATTGTTACTTACAATCGTGATTCGTAAATTATTTCTTACAAGAGTTTTGTAATTTCCAGAAAGTAAAACTTTTTTATGACACTTTTTCCTGCAGTAGGGTGTTCAAATGTTTTATTACGAAAATAAATAAACCACATTAAATCAAACTGTTGCTTTAATGTTGTTTGTAAATCAGTAAAATCACAAAACATGCTACTAAATATGGAAAAGATTATTTAAAAGTACCATCAAGTTCATGAATGCAAGCCACCCCCTCCTCTTCTTTCTCCAGCTTCTAGAATGTTGGCTAAAGCTAGTCCTTCGAGTCTCACATGCTCTACTTTCAGTGGCAGATCCTTCTGCACTCTAATAACATATTAGAGGCAGCATTTGTTAGCATCAGAGAGGGTAGTCCTTTATCCTTAAACAACTGGAATGAACACCAACGCAGATGTGATATTTTCATCATCGTTAACAACAAACAACATATTACCACTTCCCACCACATTTGTTTCTGGTCTCCATAGATACAGATACAAGCATATGTCAACACACTACATTTTCATACACAACACGGTCAAGCCATAATCACTGCGTAGAACTATTAAATAAGATTTTAAATAAAACAAATTTAATAACTTAACAAAAGAAAAACACTCAGACCACAATTAAGTTATAATCAGAAGGGGCAGGGACATGAGTGCCTAAAGCCCCACTGCCCCTTGGATCCTCCACTGAATTCCACCCCAGTTCCTTCAACGTCGCAGATGGCCGAAAGTTTCCTTCGTAATCACCAACCAGCCCATACCTTCTCCATCTTTAAGTTTGAGTGTGTATCTCCTGACGATGTTTGTTTAATAGTAAATAAGATGAAGTCCTCTGACAGTACTGATGCTTTTGGGATGTCAACCAATTTTCTCAAAAATATAATAAAAGTCATTTAGGTATCTTTTACAGGGTCAATAAATAATATTCTAATCACAGGCAAGTTTCCATCTAGCTAAAAAAAAACTAGGGTAGTTCCTATAAATAAAAAAGGTCCCACTGATAAATGTCGCAGCTATAGGCCAATTTCAATTGTCCATGTATTAAGTAAAGTTATTGACATTGTTGACCTAATACAAAAAACACTAGATGAAGGTGAAATTGCTGCAGGACTTTTCCTTGATTTAAAAAAAGCATTTGATATGGTTGATCATATATAATACTAATTGATAAACTTGAATCTCTAGGAATAAGAGGCATTTCGCTGGATTGGTTTACAAGTTATTTGACAGACCGCTACCAATATGTATGTATGTATTGATGGATGCTCAAGTAGTAAACTAAAAATCAGCTGTGGAGTTCCTCAAGGATCTGTCCTTGGGCCCATACTTTTTCTCTTATATGTTAATGATATTGCCGCCTTACCACTATGCAGCAAACCTTTATTTGCTGATGATACAAAAATTTATTACTCAGCTAAATCTCTAATACAAATATTTCTCGATGTACAACATGATCTAAAAATATTAGAAGAATGACTGGCATAGAATAAGCTTTCGATAAATGTTCAAAAAACTAACTATATTATATTTCATAAACCTAGTTTTCAATTTCCTGTTAATGACCTGGAACTCTTATTTAATAATGAACAAATTAAGAGAGCAACCGTTGTTAAATTTTTAGGCCTTTTTTTTAGACCAACAGTTGTCTTGGTCCTATCACATTAATCATATTATCAAAAAAATTGTTCGTGTTATAGGTGTTTTGTTTAGATTAAGAGAGATTTCACCATCATATGCATTAAGATTAATATATTTTTCATTAATACATAGTCAACTTTCATATATGTTACCTATATGGGGTTATTCAAATCAGAAAAATGTATCTAGTTTACGTACACTGCAAAACAGGGCAATAAAGGCTATGTATAAGTTTCCACCTCATACTCATACTAAGACTATATATGAAATATCAAAAATCCAATCATTAGATAATTTAAAGAATGTCTTAACATGTTTATTTATATATAAGTTAATACATGGATTAAAGCATAGTAGTTTAAATATCACCTATAATATGGACATACATAATCATAGTACAAGAAATGCAAATAAACTTCACTTTTCACATTTATGTTCCACAAAATATGGTGTGTGTGTGGCATCAATAATTGTATGATTAAATGTTATAAGAATATTCCCAGTACGTATAAAAAATTATTGACTGTTTAAAAATTTAAAAAGGAAATAAAACAATATTTTGAAGCTGGTTTGTGATGTTTTGTGATTTTGTAATGTTTAGCGTATACTATTGTTATTAATATGTGTCTTGTTATGTACTGTATGTAAAATTGTTATAAATTGTTAAAAAGATTGTAATTGACTGTATGACTTGTCTACTTTTATGAGACTGTATGTGTCGGTAGTTGTGTAATTTATGTATGATTGTTGATGGTTTTATTGTATATTTTAACTTGTATAGCCTCTATATATGAGCTAAGCTCTTTGGGGCATTTAAAATAATAAATTAAAAAAAAAAAAAAAAAAGGAACAGTTGTAACTGTCCAGTTAGCTACTTGGTTAGGAAATTATGGTTTGTTCTCAGAATGTCAGTTTGGTTTTAGGAAAAAAAATATATAGCTGTTAGGCCTAAATCCCTTGTGGATAGCATTAGATTCAATTGATAAAAAGAAAATTAAGGGCGCCGTCTACCCGCGCGTGAGAGGCTCAAAAGCAACGGAGCAATAAGGTCGACCTTGAAGTGCGCATGAAATGCCGCGTCGCCTCAACGAGCCAACCGCTGAACTAGCGTACAAGGTTCCCGCTGAACCGTTTTTACTATGGGACTTTCAGCGAAAACACTATCATTTTATCTCACGCGACGAAAGGGAAAGAGTCGCTCTACAGGTCTATAATATTCAGAATATCGTGAAAATGATTACTCTTACATAAAAATCAGCGTCAAAAGTCCCGATTCGGTCACTTTCACACTCAAAAAAATACTTGTTAGGAAAGATAACAGTTAATGGCAAAATTATAGACCTGTACTAAGATCCTTAAATGCTTTCGTAGTCTAACCGCGTGACAACATGTTGAATGGTTTTCGAATGAAATCAGGATTCTTAAAGGTCTGCGCGCCTCTTCACGATTCTAGTAGATGGCGCCCTTAACATATATGTGTGACCTAAGTAAAATACGGGGTACCTCAAGGTTCAGTCCTTGGCCCTATTCTTTTTCTTGTAGGGCCTAATGATAAACAATTTAAATAATCATAAGAACTGCCAATCCATCATTAACACCAGGGATTGGCAACGTGTCGATCGCGATCGACAGGTAGATCACGACAATATATTTAGTAGATTGTGAGAGTTTTTGAAAATCTATGAATTTTTCGACCCATTACGAAACATTTCAAGGCTCAAAAGAAATATCATACTAGAATAGGCCAAACCTCAGTTAGTTAACAGTTGAAAAACACATTGTTCACAAAAGATACAAATCATCCATAAAACGTAATGAGTATAAAGTAGTTGCTGTCCGTAAAGTAAAACTTTTAGAGTTATTTTACGTAACAATCTTTGTTACGTTCCTCCAAACAATAAATAAACACGGAACTCAGTTCACTGCGCAGCCACCTTGATCGTCAGCAATGTTAACCAATGTCACAGACGTGCGGCTACATTAAATCGTTTGCTATGCACACTAACATTAAGAAATTATGCTAGTAAAAAATCTATTTAGTGCGAAGTTTACAAATTGTATCTAGGAAGTAATAAAATTACTTGCATAACAAGATTTTTTTACATGCAACGTGCTTAGAAAATTTTTGCGAGTGAAAATATATAGGCCAACCTGCAATGGTTAAAACGAAGAACGGAATAACACGAGATGTTTTTGTTTGTAAAATTGTATTGGACCAATACAATTGCCAAAATGTGCGTAATTACACAAAATGTGTGTAATTCTGGCAGGTGTGTGTAATATTGTGTGGTGATGCCTTTGTGTACCTAATTTTAGTGTATTTTAGAAGTCTCCCCCAGTAAAAGAATATTTGTGTTAGTCTGTTTATCTCGTTCATCTCCAAATCAAAAGATATGATTACTTAGTTATTCCTCTCGTATCTGTATATTATGCTGTATTTGTGTACATTCAAAGTGACATTTTCAACATTCAATAATTATCATTATTAGATGTTCAGGATCGCCATTTTGATTCTGCAATTTTCATTTAAATTTAACAACATAGAGTGATTTAAAAATAATTCTCATCTCAGGAAGGCATTTTTATTTGACGACTAATATTGTATATGTAAAGGTATGTGTATTTTGTGTACTTTTGCTTCAGCGTGTGTGCAATTCTAATTTTCAGTTCTGGCAACACTGTCAGGTTAATATAACCTCAAACTTAAGCTTTCAGCTGTCCACACCAGCGCATACATATTATTTTCTGACGTTTATATGACATTTCTTGGCCTTGCAGCAACGTTTGTTATTATGTTTTAAGTCCTTTTGCGTAATTATATAAAGACATTGTGATAAAATAATCACTTGTGACGAGTGCTCCAAAGAAACAGAAGACTTACAATTTTCATGCGGAATGGGAGCATGACTTTTTCGTCACTGAAACAAATGGAAAATGAATTTGTTTATTGTGCAAAGCAAATATTGCCTTTGTAAAAAAGAGCAATGTTCAAAGACATCTTGAGACAGTACATGCGAACGTAAATAAAGAGTTTCTCCCAAACTCAGAACTGAGGCGAGAGAAAATTTAAAAAATGAAAAATATGTTGTCTTTACAACAACACATGTTTACAAAAGTGACAGATAAGGGCACAGCAGCTACAAGTGCTTCTTATCGCATTTCCAACGTGTTAGTAAAGCATAAGAAGCCATTTGAAGATGGGGAATTTGTTAAAGAAGCATTTCTTGAAGCAGGCGATGATCTGTTTGAAAATTTCAAAAACAAAACTGAAATAATGGCTGCTATTCAGTCCCTGCAACTTTCAGCAAGAACTGTCACAAGAAGCGTTGAAAATATGTCAAATGATGTCATAGCTCAATTAAATAAAGATTTGGATGTGTGCTGTTATTTCTCTCTCCAATTGGATGAGTCGAATGATGCAACTGGTGTTGCTCAGTTGCCAATTTTTGCAAGACTTGTGTTCAGTGACTTCTCAGTCAAAGAAGAATTGTTGAAATTGATTCATTTGCAAGGCCATACTAGAGGTGAAGATATTTTTTTTGCAGTGAAACAGTTTCTTATTTCTGACAAAATTCCAATTCACAAGCTTGTGAGCATTACCACTGATGGAGCACCTGCTCTTGTTGGTTCAAATAATGGCTTCTTAGCTCAGTGCCGTAGAGATGAAAAGTTCCCGAAATTTTTGTCATATCACTGCAACATACATCAGCAATCTCTGTGCGGAAAGTTTTTGAACATGAATGAAACCATGAGAGTGGTAGTGCAGGTAATCAACAAAATACGAGCCCATCCTCTCCAAAGACGACTCTTCAAGGATTTGCTGGATGAGTTACAGTTGCAGTATGGAGAGCTACTACTGCATTGTGAAGTGCGTTGGCTGAGTAAGGGCAAAGTTCTTCAGCGGTTCATTCAATTGTTACCTGCAATTACAGCATTTTTGAAGGACCAGGATAACTCCTTGGTAAATCATCTTGAAGATTCAAAGTGGCTTCATAATTTAGCTTTCCTAGTTGATCTTACAGAAAAACTAAATGATTTGAACATTAAACTTCAAACGAAAGATAAGGAAATGGTTGAAATGATATCTGAAGTAGACAC
>PNEQ01003588.1:12412-45401 GCA_003012365.1 Medauroidea extradentata | reverse complement strand
AAAAACCCTTGAAAATGTAAATTTTGGTACACGGTACCGGCCATTTTGTTCTGTAAAATCAAAATGAGGGCAGATAAAAATCAATAACTTTGGGTTTGAACTGTTGAAATATGTACATTATGTGTGACAAAATTTCAAATTTTTTCAAAATGGGTCAGCAACCACCCTTGGGTGATTTTCCATGGAATGACCCACATGTGTTGTGTTGTCCAAATTTTTATCTTCTGAAACTGAGACATGTTGAACTGTAGATGGGTTTATAGAAACACTAGGTCTACTTCCGCTCAGAGCCCATCCGAAAATTGTTGGAAGTAAGACTACGGAAGACGATAGACTGATGGGTTGTATCCTCTTGATAACCCTCCAATAATGATCTCCTCCAATGAGAATTTCTATAGGAATATCAGGTGAATCGTCTTTAGGGTCAGCTAACTTTATTTTATTTGTATATGTTAACACACTTATATCTTGCTGTATAGCTGGGTGAGGTGAATAACTATTTTTGCTTTCGTATGCGGTGACTGCGAGGGAGATATTCGTGCAAAATCCTCTAATATTGAAACTGATTCTCCTCGAGCTAAAGGTGTTCGAAGAAGATTCAAATGTATTCAACATTAAATTTTGTTTGTCAGTGATTTGAAGTTGAAGGGCATCGATCATGGAGGAAGTATTGATGAAACTGGTCTGACTACCAGCATCTAAAATACATCTGGTAAGTTTACTCTTTCCCGAAGGACCCATCACCCACACTCTAGCAAGTCTGCAGATAAGTGAAATATGAAGTTTTAACCTCTATTTTACCTACCGCGGTTTGAAGTGACACATTTTCTTTGCAAATCGATATGTGATGTTGTCTTTTACAATTAGTGCAAGCGGTTTTATCTCGTTTACAGCACCTTTGAACTCCAAGACCCCGCTTGAGACAAAGAAAACATCTGTTCTCTTGCATTAGTTTATCGATTCTATCTTGATAATTCTTAATATTTTGGCAATCTTGGCCCCAATGTCCTCGGTCTTCACAAAATACACAGTAAGGTTTTGTGGGTGTTTAAATTTGCGGCTTATGTTTGTTTGGTCTAGTGTTCAAATGAAAGGTAGCTGCTATAGGAGTACAATACATTAAATGAGAAGGATCCCCTCTTACCCTTTGCGTATATAAAAAACTGTTAACTTTTTCTTTCAGAAAATCCATAAGTTGATATATATTACTTTCTTGTAGGTTCGATCTTCGTGCATGATGGAACCAACGTCAATTAAAATCTTCGGGAAATGCTCGAAGTATTTTAGGTGCTATAATGTTTCCGTATACATCAACATTTTCCACCAGTGCTGTAAGAGTATGAATTCGCCGTTGACATTCGATGTATGTGTTATTGAGATCGTCTGCAGCATCAGAAAACGATGGTTGTAGTTGTTCCAGATAGTCTAGGTGGGACTGAATAATCCTATCTTTATTGCCATAACGCGAATTTAGAATATTAGGCCAGTAAAATAGGGATCGGACCTGGAAGTGATTTCCGGAAAGCTGGAAATCATCTTAAAATATTTATTTGGTGTTGAAAATATATCATCTCAGTTTGCATCCCACAGATGGTGTGCATAACTTTTGAGAGCCAAAAAACCTCAACATTTTCGGTTTTTTCGGACTTTTTTTTAGGTTTTTCAATTATAACTTCTGAACTCAGCTTCCTACACGAAACTCCAGTCTTACCAGAATTGAAGAGCATTAAATTCTGCATCTATTGAGTGTCTCAACGGTAAAATTCAATAAGTTTATAAATTTGTAATCGACTGCCAACAACCACTTTTTTTTTTTCATATTCGCGAAAACCGACTATTCATCTACTTTCAGTTGTCAGTAGCAACCAAACGTATGGTTCAATTTTTAAAAATCATTGAATAAAAGTTAATTGCAACTTAATTGAAAAGGAACACTATGTTACAGCTAATGAATTATCCAATGTCAACCGTATTGAAAAATGTCCCTTTTGTAATGATAGCCATCGGTCTGTTGCCTGTAGTAAAGTTTTAGATATGTCGTATGATGAAAAAAGAAAGTGTCTTTCTCGATCTGGTTGCTGTTTCGCGTGTACTAAAAGAGGGCATCGGGCTTGGAGATGTCGAGCAAGGTGCAGTTCATGATGTGGAGGACAACATGTTTCCCTAATATGTGACAAGAAATCTACTAATAGTTTGGTAATAGACAACGAAAAGAGTTTTCTTGTACCGACATCGGAAGCAGATCTACTCGCATTACATATTCGTCTTACTGATAATTACTCTAACGAAGTCTATTTGCAGACATTTGCTGTTATCATACATAATGGAGACTATCATAAGAAAATTCGTGTATTAGTTGACAGTGGTTCGCAGAAATCTTATATTTTAAGTAGTTTGGCCAAATAAATGTATTATTCACAAATAGGTGAAGAACAACTGATTCACTATTTGTTTGGAGGTTGTAACATTGGGTTATTGAAACACACTTGTTATAAGGCTCGTTTACAAGAGCTAAACTGCAGTTATGCTTGCAATTTTTCTGTATTAGATCAGTTAGAAATAGTTTCTAATATTCCCATTACTAATCCAACCATTGTTGTACAAAACGATCTCAGAAAACTAGGAATAAAATTAATACCTGACATGCATAAATCAATTGGAATATTGATAGGAGCTGATGTGGCTAGAAAAGTCTGGTCTGGCAATAGGATTATTCTTTCAACTGGAGTGGTTGCAGTTGAGACTATATTTGTATGGACTCTAATGGGAACAGAAAAAATTTCTTGTGATACAAACTGCAATGACAACCTTGCTATGACTCTTACAATGGCTTCTATCTCCACAGCTAATATAAGTGATTTGAGGAAACTCGAAACAATTGGTATCAGAGATCCCATTGAGAAGAAAAATGAAGAAACAAGATTATCTGCGATAGAACATTTTAAAATACAGTTGAGTTTGTAGAAGGTAGATATCAAGTAAGATTACCTTGGTATGACATCGTATGGGATTTGCCTACTAATTATGAATTAGCAAAAGCGAGACTTATCAAAACAACAAAGAGTTTACTTATGACACCCAGATTGTTTGAAGAATATGACTTTGTGATACGAGAGTGGATGAAACTCAATATTATTGAAATAGCAGAAGCAGATTCCGTAGGTCATTATCTAGCACACAGACCTGTGGTGAAAATAAACAGCAGTACTACCAAGGTACGGCCGGTTTTTGATGCTTCAGCAAAAATTTGTATGTTTCCTTCACTGAATGATTGCTTAGAACCAGGTCCCAATCTTATTGAACTGATACCTAATCTCTTACTACGTTTTAGACAGAAAAGAATAGGTTCGACAGCTGACATAGAGAAGGCATTCTTACAAATTGCAGTACATCCCAAAGATCGTGATTACCTCAAGTTTTTTTGGTGGAAGGAAAAAGAAGTGATGATTTGAAACACTCATGGGTTGTTTTTGGAGTAATGTGTAGCCTGTTTTTATTAGCAGTAGTTCTTGACTATCACCTGCATATGTGTCTTAAGAAATGCTCGCAACAAGAGGAGAAAAGAATAACTCAGCTTCTTAACAGCTTCTATGTAGATAACCTCGCGACAAGTGTAGAAAACATGACAGAAGCTAAGGAAATACAGGTTATAGCTACGAGAGTCATGGTTCAAGGAGGGTTCAACCTTAGAGGGTGGGAGTTTTCGGGAGATTCTTCTGAACAACCAACTTCCATATTAAGTCTTAAATGGGATCGTTCAACAGACACTCTAAGACTGAATGTAGACCGGTGGGAGAAGGTTTTTAATGAGAAACCAGTTACGAAGATAAATAGTCTTTCTGTGACCCAGAGAATTTTTGACCCAATAGGTTTTAGTGGGTTAGCGACTTCAAGTCTGAAATTGATGTTGCAGGATCTTTGGGAGAAGAAACTGGATTGGGACGATCAAGTAGATGATGAATGTATTAAAAGTTTTCAAGTATGGTGTCGACAAGTACCCCTACTTACTAAACTAGCTATTAGTAGAAACATTGGAACAATGTACAGAAGATCACTACACTTATTTTGTGATGCAAGTAATAAAGCATATGCGGCATGTGTGTTTTTACGCAGCGAAACGAAACAGGAAGAAGTTGTAGTTAATCAAGTTCAATCCACATCTAGGCTTTCACCCTCAAAGATTGCGACTATACCGAGGTTAGAGTTAATGGGAGCCACCATACGGGCATGGCTACTCAGATCAGTAAAAGAAGCACTTGGTTGGACAACGAACCTGTATATGCATGGAGCGATTCAAGTACTGTACTTGCATGGATACAACGTGAAGAAGAGTGGTCTGTATTCGTTAGAAAATGTGTCAATGAAATAAGAGAATCGACAATAGGAATTGAATGGAGACACCTACCTGGGACACAAAATCCTGCCTATCTACCGTCGAGAGGATGTTCAATTGCTTATTTACTGAAGTCGAAATGGTGGGAGGGAGCAACTTGGTTGTATGGAAATGAAAATACATGGCCAAAGTCCTCTATTTCATACTTAGAAGAGGAAGTAAGTAAAGAAAAGACGGAGAAGACATCAGTTTTCATTTTTTTACAAACAAGATTCACCATTGGTTGTACAAGTACTTCAGCTAATATGAAAAGATTGTTCGCATGGTTGCTTGGATGTTACGTTTTAAGCATAACACACTGCATAAAGTAGATCTACATAGTGGGGTTTTGTCAGTGTATGAAATAAAGTATGCTGAAGATACAGTACTAAGACTTGTACAAGAAGAAGTTTTCGGTTCCTTAGAAGACTCTCGAATATGTAAATTACATCCTTTTAGAGATGAAAATGGCCTTATTCGCGTAGAAACTAGATTGACTGAAAGATATTATGAACCTTCATTTAACACCCCTGTTATTCTTCCTTATGAACATCCTGTTGTGGAACTTTTGGTTCGTCATCTTCATCGCAAGGCTAAACATGTTGAAGCTCTCACCCTATGGACTTTATTACGAGAGAATTTTGGATTATTAAAGGAAGACAATTGGCCTGTAAAGTTGTGAGAAACTGTACTGTCCGTCAGAGACACACATGCAAGAGTTTTGATACTGAATCTCCTCCTCTACCTTCTAACAGAGTGAACGATGCTTCAGTATTCGAAGTTTGTGGAATAGACTATGCTAGACCACTTTTTCTAAGAAATAAGGAAAAGGTATGGATTGCTCTGTTCACTTGTGGCGTATACAGAGCTGTGCATTTAGAGTTAGTCATGTACCTGAGTACAGAATCGTTCATCTTAGCCTTAAGATGTTTTGTAGCTCGTAGAGGAAGACCGAGTGTGATTTACATTGATAATGCCACTTGTTTTCGAGGGATGGAGAATGCACTCGAAGAACTGGACTGGGAAAAAATACATTTATTCTGCTCAACAGAAAGGATTCGATGGAGATTTATTTATCCAGCAGCCCCCTGGTGAGGTGGGTTTTATGAACGGATGATTCAAATTGTCAAGCGACTTCTTCGACGAATACTAAGGAGAGCTCTACTAACATTCGATGAGCCGAATACCATTCTCTGTGAGTGTGAGGATCTAGTGAATTCGAGACCTATTACAGTAACTTCAGAGAATAACCAAGATCCGATAGCTTTGACACCTGCTGCTTTCTTACAGGACATCAAAAACAGTAACATTAAGGATATTGAAGAAATTGAGACAAAAACTTGCATCATAGATTACGTTATCGACACAATCTATTTAAGCTGTTGAGAGCTAGATTTCGTTCAGAATATTTGGGAAGCCTAAAGTGGACTCAAAGCAGGAAGACACGTGAACCAACAATTGGAGAAGTAGTGTTGATTGGTTCTGAAGACCATAAAAGAATACACTGGCCTCTAGGAAAAGTTGAAAACATTATTCGAGGACATGATGGTAAAGCGAGAGTGCTTAAAATACGTATATACCTTCCGGAACCTTGATCAGACCTTTACAGTGTGTGTTTCCTTTAGAAGTAGGGGTGAAGTCCGATAATACAGATAATGAAGATGTATCTAATGACAACAAAAATGAATTAGTCCTTGTTCCAGATCATCGTGTTGGAACCGTTACATATAACGATAATGAACTGTATCGTACTCAGAGAGGAAGAACTGTGAAGGTACCACATCGGTTAAATCTTTAATTGTGAAAAGATATGTAATTTTGAATACAAAATTAGGTGGCAGAGTGTGAGAAATGAACTATGTAATAAAAGGAAAAGAGAATTGATGTACGTATTTCGATGAAAAGAGTAGCTGTCTTTTCTTGTTATCTATGAAAATAAATAAAGACTGAAGTTTTACAGATTGAAAATAATTGTTAATTTTCTTTAAATCAATTTCCTCTAGAAAATTGAACCGTTAAATAACAATGTATTTATGGAAAAATATCGGTATGTGTGCGTGAAGTTGGATGACATTAAAGTATTATTCACACTATGCACCAGTGAGCAAACTAGGATATCTGGATTGGACAAAGCAACAACTAGAAACGGTATATGGGTTAGTATTCGATAATGTCTCTTCTCTGTAGCTATAAGTCATCATTTAAGGAAATTGTAACCGTTACGTGTTTAACTTTGTGAGAATCGACGTCAACACCTTCTAGACACCAGTGCTACAAGGCATTTGCGTGTGAATACGCTGTATGGAGACTAGGAATAAGTAAATATAAAACAAACCAGTGTCGTACAGCATATTGATGTTAGAGCTGTAGACTGTATGCACGTATAGCATATAAGTACAGGTCACGATATTTTTCCTGGAAAGCAATAAGATTCTATGTGGAATGAACTTAAGAGAAAATTGTACCTACTACGAATGATGTGTTAATGGTGAAGCCATCATTAACTTCTGTTTCATATGTGAACAGCTCGGAATATTTGTCAATGACTTCAAGATACCCTCGTTGATTCTGTGACATTATTTACAGTACATGTTGACATGGTAGGGTAGGTGGTATGAGATGAAAAACATGTATGAATAAGGACTGTTTGGTTTATGGGTGTTAGAAGTCAATTAAGAATATGACGAGATGATTACGACGAACATGTTAAAAGTTGAGAAGCTAAAGCATCTACGGTTGTACATGTTACAGATATTTATACTAAATGTAATTGTACTGAAGTGGTTGGCTTTCTGAGGTAGTCTGAAGACAAATATTAAAACGAACTCAGCAAGTACTTAACGTACATTACATCATGGTATGAAAGAAAATTCAGTTCGATAACCTTGAGAAGAGTTGGAAAACAACTGAGTTAAGAAATAAAATGTATGGTTGGAGTGCTATTACAATAAACCGGTACCACATTAAGACACACACATTGTAGGAAAGCGAACAGGACGAAGCATGTACCACTGTATGATATTTATTAAATTGTATGAATAAGAAGATGTTTGTGTCAGGTTATATGCGACATAACTTACTTTTGACCACATTTCACTTCGGAAATAAAAATAGAACAGGATACGTTTGATATTTCCTGTAACTAGTGGGAATTGTAGCAGTGAAGCAGAATTTTATCTACATCAGTGAATAAGTTATGATGTGATGTGAGCTCGTGTTGAACAACTTCGACTAGCACTGTAGTATCTGTTGGCGATATCTTCACCGGTGATAACTACCTACATGACAATGACTTGTGGGTGCGTGGGACTTCCTTGTCAAAACTGGTAATATATGTGACTGGGTCAACGAAGCATGGATGAAGCTTCTGTTACGAGGCCTTAGGTTTTCATTGTGACGACATGAAGTTGATGAGAACACTAAACTATTTTTTTTTTGTTGCTTAATCAAGCAATGCATTGGTATGACTGTGATAGTTTTAAAGTGAAGTCTAAATATATTTTCAAGGTTTGCGGTGTTTGATTTACAAGTAGTTGATTAAAGATTGAATGTAAATAAAATGAAATGACTGGGGAAAAAGAGTTTTTTAATTAACTTGAGTATTTGACGAGAATAAATATTACGATTTAAATACTTTTTTCGTGTAAAATGTAGATATAGAGTAAAAATAGTAATGTATGAAAGTGAAGTAGCGGTTTTGGTATGGAAACAGGCCAGTGACATGAGATTGGATGATGCTATTTTCATGGCTGTGAGATGTCGTGTATATGTAACTGCTCGCTACGCATAGAGAATGTATTGTAGAAGAGTGTAACGAACAGTTCGGAGAGGCTCTGACAGGACTGTTGGAGAGTGCTGGTAGAGTTGTGAGGGGGTGGGATAAAATAATTTTTTTGGAAAGGGAAGGGTGGGTTGGGGCGGAGGGGACTGGTAGTTTGAGCTGGTTATAACACGAACGTCAGTGAGAGGGGAAGGTAGGGAAGGAGGGGGGAAATCATCACGTGAATAACAGCCAATTAAAATAAAGGAATGGGTATTGGAAGGGGGAGGGGGATAAGTTAATATATAGATGTAAAAAGTGGTAGGGGGCATCAGTGTGTCTATGGAGCTCGTACGGGTAAGACGTGTCGGTAGTTGATTTAATGAAATAATTTGTATGTAAAAAGTTTTAACATAAAAATATTTTCATTACAATTTTATATATTAAATACGTGCGGGGTTATAATAGAAGGCGAAATCTAAATTTTTTTGGAAGAAACCCCAAGATGGCGGGCGGAAACAAGATGGCGGTCGGAAACAAGATAGAGGTAATATTTTTTCGGAATTTTTCGGAATTTTTTGAAATTTTAAAATTTTGCATTTTTGAAATTTTTTTTAATTTTCGAAATTTTGGAAAATTTTGGTAATTAGACACTCAAGGTCAAGGTCAAGGTCATGTTAAAGGTTGAGGTCATCCAACATGGCGGCCGGGGCCGTGACATCACAACATGGCGGGTGGTGCCACACTTGAGCGGGTGCCACCTCAGGGCTCCTGTGCCAGAAGGAACCAAACCATACTACTATCTCATGCAGGAATTCATAAGCTTGAAGTTATATATTATAGACTTGGTTGCCTACAACTTCACCATTAATCTCTTTTGCAGAATTTTTTTTGGTGCTACTTTTTCACTCATCGATAGAGTACAGTTTGGAAATGAAGCAGTTTTTGGTATTCTTGTTTAAGAACTTATTCATCTGGAAACAAATAGAATAGTTGTTAGTGTAGCTGGTTCTCCATAGAAAATATTCTTTTCTTGTGCACTTATTCTGGGTGACAACTTGGGAATTCACTCCATCTCAGGGTTTGTGGAAAGTTTCAGTGCCAATTTCTACTGCAGGTTTTGTCGCTCTTCAAAACACGAAATTCAGTATCAGACTATTGAAAATGAGGATTCGTTAAGAATTGTGGACAGCTACCATGATGATATTCTTACAAATGATTTTCATGCGACTGTCGTAAAGAGTATGTGTGTGTGGAATCAACTGCCAAGTTTTCACGTCATAGATAATGTTGCTTGTGATGTGATACACGACTTCCTAGAGGGTGTGTGTCGTTACGATATGTGAAAAATTTTCAAGTACTTAATTCAGAGTGGCTTTTTCAGTATTGGCGTATTAAATAACATAATACAGTTTTTTGATTATGGAGGCACAGAAATAGGTAACAAGCCTACATCTGTCAAATTTGATTCAGTTTGTCAGACTGAGCAAATAGTTATGTCAGCATCTGAAATGCTATGTTTTGTTAGATATTTTGGTTTACTTGTTGGCGACTTAGTTCCAGAAGATAATGCTGTTTGGGAATTCTACTTGTGTCTAAGGGAAATCATTGGCATTGTTACTAGCCATAATGTAAGTAAGAAATGCACTGTTCTTTTGAAAACACTTGTACAAGAACATCATAGTCTGTATATACAACTGTTTAAAGAACCACTCAAGCCTAAGCATCACTTTATGGTTCATTACCCTAGTATAATTTGCAGTATTGGTCCAGTTATGAACATTTGGTGAATGAGATATAAAGCCAGGCACAGAATGTTGAAAAACAGTGAATCTGCTGTCTCATCATGTAGGAATATCATTTACACGTTGGCACTCAAAAATCAACTCCAGTTGTGTTTCCGGTTTTTTTCTTCAGACGGTTTTTCAAACCAACCTGAAGTTGGACCAGTTAATTTAGTATAAACTTGTACCTTGCATGGATTTCTCGAATTTATTGACAGAATTGATAAGTCATTGGAAAAATAATGTTTTGTAACATCTTGAGCCATTATTAAAGGCAAAAAATATTGTAAAGATTATGTAATAGTTTCAGGTATGCGGGACTCTTTCCCATTGTTTCTCAATACAAAACTTGTTGTGTTAAATAAAGATAGAAACATTTTTTTTCATTGGTAAAATGTTGCGAGCACTCAACTTCTGTCGTCATGTGCATTCGTATGAGGTGTTTTTCACCAATATTTGGTAGTGTTTGCCATGTGAAGAGATTCACTTATTTAAACTCACAAATACACATGTTTTGTGTGATGGAAGATCATACATAACCTTAAGAAATACATTATAGGTATATTATTTAATGTGGAAGAATATTTACACTCATTATAGCTGCACGTATTTGATTCAATTTTGGCTTAAAAATTAGGTGCTTTAGTTACGGGATGTTCTCAGAACCAATTCCATTAAAATGAAATGTTTATTGTTAGAAAATGGTAAAAATGCACTATGCTCCTTGGTATTGCCTTTTGTGACATTTGTGGCATACGCCTGAGAGTATTTTGCACACGTTACATCAATACTTAAAATAACATGTTTATACAGCCCTGCCACCTTTCTACAATAGTTCAGAACTTAAAACGCTGGGAACTGGCCCAATAATATATCATAACATCCATGCAACCTCAATACTAGATAACTCTTTCTGTATAGATACAAGCAACAACCGTGAGTCATACACCATAGCCTCATTATCTAAAATTCCCACCCTCTCTTAGTTCACCTTCTGGCTGCTAGGCTTACAAGTAACACACACTGCTGACCAGACTGCAGTGTGCCACCATGTCTTGGCAAAAAGTATTTAGTGAAACTTCGCAAAATTGTCTTTCGTCCTTTCTCATGTAACTATCTACAAGTATCAACTGTAATTTATTTACATGTAGTTTTAATTTAAGTTGTGCTAATCAAGCTGGTTTACTCTTTTATCTAATTATGTTTCTATAAAGTTAAAGCAAAAAAGTTCATTACAGTTTAAAATTAGACACAAGTACTCAACAGGGTGCCATTGATGTAATTAATTGCCTTGTGACTTTGCCTCCCTCTATCAAAAAGTGAAAAATATGGTTTGTTTGCTGTAAACATATATTTGTAAGAAAATCTGATATAGAGAGAGTAGTTTTTTTTGTCTGAAACTGTACTGAATAAATTCAGTGAGTAGATTTTACCCTTTAAAAAGTCGTTCTACATAATAATTATTTTAGACTTCCGCCTTGTTTAGGTGTTATTTTATAATCGTCATTCCTTCGCCCTTTTCAACATCTCTTTATGTTTAGAGAAAATCTCACACTTTAAAGAAGTTAGAGTGTATGTGGTAACATGACAAAATTTAACAGCTGTGTTTAAAACTGGCAGTTTTGAAACAAGGTAAATTATTATTTTGGGCATATATTGTATTCCTGCACACAAATGCCTAATTCCTCAATTAAGTGCAGTTAAACATTATGAACCAATAACTGACAGTTTTTTTCTTGTTATAGAATATCATTTCACACAGCAAATATTTCTATTGAGTAATAAGTTCATCAACCTTCAAAATGGGATTAGAATCCCTAATAACAGTCTGGAATTATTTTGTAAAAGTAGTCTCATGCCTACTTGTACGATACTTTTGTAATTTCCTAGTTTTAAATTTTTCCTCTGTACCATCGCAACTTTGTACAATATTATGTAATGAAGGAAGCTGACAATACGGTTTCAGGAAATAGCGGACTTTATTAATAGCTATTCTACTACATCTTTCATTTCAAAGAATATTATTCGTGCATCATACAACCGTAACCCTAACCTTGCCTGATTTATAAACTCAAAACCAGCTACTACATTTGTTCAAATTTCTTATTACCAGTATATGAATAATATTTGAATAGAGTACAGTAAAATACAAGTCATCATTTCCACGACGATAAGTTTGGTTACTTTTTCAATAGGGAGTTTATGTAATATTAGCAGTGGATACAACACTTGACAAAGTAGATAAATTTTTCAGCTAATTTTATAATAAAAATTCTAATAATTTAGTATGTTCAAAATAAATTCTACATACAGCACTACTGTCAATATGTAGTTTTGAATGTAGCTAACATGGTTTATTTGAAAGGCAATAGTTACACATAGGTTGGGATGTGGGTTTTTATACAATGTATTCTTGAGGTTGGCAGCTGTGTGTCCTTTTTAATATGCTCAATTCATTTGGATGCCCATACTCTCCTTTTGCTTCAGTGTTGGGTTCGGCATGGCTGGGGAAGGGTTTTAGATAAATGTGAAATTAAATTTTGCATGAATCAGTCTCTATACATTAATATATTCTTAATAATTAGATATTACTTTTTGGGTCTTTAAGTAAAAATTCCTTTAAAACCTTGCAAAAATGTAAGTAATGATCTTAGGGAATTGTGATACCAATTTCTTGCATTTGATCGTTCACAAACCTGACTTGGCCTAACGAGCCTGGACATATATGATTGAGAAAGTTCATAGCAGTCAAATTTTAATTCATTGGATTGAATTAAATTATTCTGGTATGTGTAACACCAGGAGAACTTTTTGGAATATTATGTGCCACTCTTTGTAAACTTCAAACTTAGATCCCCAAGTTTGTTGGATTTAAAATTAGTCAGATGATTGATTTTGTAACTAAATTGGCAGTCTTCAAGTGGTTTTGAATTGACAATCTATGTAAGAGGTGACCTGCTTGTTTTGCCAAATTGTACTTGAGCATTTGAATGGGTAGTTAATATTATTGAAGATGATCTATTAACCATGTGTAGATTTTTCTGTTGTCCATAAACATGTTGTATGATAACTTACTATGCCTACTTTGTGTAAGAAGATGGTAATTTTTTGGATATAATTGAGAAGCAGTTTTTTTTCTAAGTTGTACATAAACTAACGTGATGGTAGTAATTATTGATAATTCAAATAGGGTAGTAATCATGTCAATGTTGAAATCATTAAATGACGTGATTGTAATAGTCTGGTTGGCTGTGGTCTACGAGATGATATACTAGGAAATATAGTATACAACCGCAGGAAATGTCCACCAAATTGTATTTGAGTGGGTAGAATTTTGTAACCTTATTGAAGGTGAATGTGTAGCTGCAGGTACTGCAATATTTGTTAAATTAGTTTGAAGTAAATTGTTTACCATGTGTAGATTTTTCTATTGTACATAAATGTGTTGTATGATAACTGTAAAAAAAATTATCCTTGTGTTTGATATGTTCATGAACCATAACTAAAAAAATAATTACTTTGACATGTCAATATTTTGAATCTGCAAGATCTTATATTAACTTAAGTCCCTTTTTATTATTATTTTTTTTTTAAGTTTAACAATCTGTATTAAAGTGTGGTGCCATATTCCTTTCTGGAATTTTTTTGTAATATTATGGCAAATTTAAGAAATGATACAGTAAAATAAAATAATTGTGGAATGAAATATTGTGTATTGTGTTACCTCCGAAATTGTTCCCAAGTCTGTATAGGGTAGATTACAATATAAAGTGCAATACCGAATAGTGTTGTTTCACTGTATTTATTATTATTAAAATCAGGCTATACTATTTTGACAGACATTTTCTAGTCTTATGCTTTCATGGTTCCTTGGTCTTAAACGAGGTTTAGTAAATGGTTGTTGCATTTGTAGCAGTATGCATTTCATTTTCAACATACATTTAAATTCAGCGAGGGGAAGAAACCTGGACAAGTTGATTTTGCTTCAACAGAGAAATTAAACTTGGTACACAATTGTTTGTTTAACATAGTTAAAAATTATTGAGACCAGTTATGCCAAATAACTAAATGTTTTAATTGCTAACTATTTAAAAAAAAATTCGGTAAAATTAAATTGGGCAGCCAAATTTAAAATAAAATTGCACAGAAGGTTCTGCTATTAACGTTTCATACAACAATGCCAAATATTAAGTTTAACAAAATGATTTAGTTAAAATGAAATTGCATTGAAGGTTCTGCAAAATAAATGAACATTTTATGCAACACACACACCTGTTCAATTTGACAAAATAATTTGGTAAAATAAAATTGCATAGAAGGTTCTGCCTAAAAACTGAATGTTCGTTTCAACATAATTAAACATTTAATTTAACAAAACCGTTAGTCAAAATGAAATTGCATTGAAGGTTCTGCCAAATAAATAAGTGTTTCAATCAACACATACCACTGTTTAATTTGACAGAATAATTTAATAAAATAAAATTGTATACAAGGTTCTGCCTAAAAACTTAATGTTTGTTTCAACATAATAAACATTTAATTTAAGAAAATTATTTGGTAAAATTAATTTGGTTGGAAGTTCTGCCAAATAACTGAATGTTTATTTGAACTCTGTAAAATATTTAATGTAACTAAATAATATGGTAAAATAGAATTGCATTAAAAGTTGAGTCAAATAACTAACAATTAGTTTTGGCACAGCCTAATGTTTAACTTAACAAAATTAGTTGGTAAATATAATTAGCATGGAAGGTTCCGGTAAATAACAGAATAGTTACTTTAACAAATTGATCTAGTTAAAAGGAACACAAAAGATGTTTACTTCAACTGTACATCTTTAATAATAACAACAATAGCATAGGATTAAAACAACAAAATTATATCAACCAAATAATATTGTTGTGCCAACCAATAAGTATGTCTTCACGTATTCAAATATACAATTTGCTTGTTTCAAACAAATTTTGTTTGATTTAACAATACCTTTGTTCAAGTGTACACACCACAATCTCACACACACTCTGCGTAACCACACATCCTTAACCCCACATACCCACACTCAACATACACACACCCACACCCCCCAACAACACCCCCACATCACACGTCCTAAAAACACACCCCCACACAAAACACCCCAAACTCAAATTACACACCAATATAACCCCACACACACTATAAACCCAACCATGCAAACGCTCACAAAAGTGTGATGCTCCACACACATTGGTACACGACCTGCACACACAACAACCCCGTCCCTCAACACCTAAAACCCCCTCCACACAAATACCATACATCCGTATACCCATCACCCACAGTCTGTGTCATGTAAGTGTTCCGTATTTTGACAGTTCAGTTCAGAGAAGTGTGTCTGTACACAGGCTTGCGGAGTCCGTGCTTTTCCAGGAAGCCAGGTTGGTTTAAAGTGCCATACAATGGAACTGTCGGACACATTTCTCAGAATAGAAATGTCAAAATACGGACAAGTTACATGAAACAGACTTTACCATGCAATCATTTGCACAACTGTATTTGTCCACACACATCGGTGCACATCCCGCACATGCAACCACCTCCTCCCTCAACACCATAACACCCTCCACACATATCGTATATCCATATACTCATCCACATGCAATGTACTCCACCACACAACCACTCGCACAACCTCATATCTCCGCACACATCAGTGTATAATCCACACCCTTCAATGTACAATCCACACACACAGCACTGCAGACACCTCACGTAGCACTACCTGCTCCGTACATATCATTACAGGCTCCACACACAACTATGTACGCTCCAAAATAATCTCAGCACTCATTTACTTGTGTTGTGAATGACTCCTCGCACTCACCACATGTCCCTACACACCTCAAACGTGTCCCCACACATGTTCCCACACCCTCCGCCCATGTCTCCACACTCTTTACTAACATTCCCTTACACACCTATGTACACTCCTTTCACAACTAAATACTCTTCACACGACTATGTAAGCATCTAACATAGCACTGCAGGAATCTCACAAAACACTACAGGCTCCGCACACATCTCCGCAAACTGGCACATAGTACCACAGGCTCCACACAAGACTGTGCATTCCACATATAAAATTACGCCCTCTACACAAATATCGCTAATGTTGTGCATGGCTCCATGCACTCTCCACATGCTCCACACATGTCCTCACACCCTGCAAACATGTCCCCATACATATTTTCACACGCTTCAGCGATTGCATCCATTGGCCCTGGCTTCACATAATCGCACTCCACCAAGAATTTCAGGGCTACACAGTTATTCGCTTAATTTTTTTCTAAGTACTGTATCCTATGATGTTTCCATACGTACATATGAGTCAGATACTCACATTGGTGTTATCAATCTCAGACACGTAAGTTTTCACATTCCCACGGAACGCAGTTTCCACGTTGAAGAACCGGAACTTTACTGTCATATCAGACCCTACTACGTTTTTAGGGCGGGTTGATGGCGCCCTGGAGCAGGATGACCGAGAAGGTTCCAGTGATTGCTCATGTAGCTTTTTTCGGAGATGGTCGTACTATTTTACCCTTACAGATCTTCGTACACCTAGCCAGATTGTCACGACGAGCAAACTGGGCACTGCAGTGGTTACACCTCAGCAGATTTCTTTCCATATTATGCTCACAATCTGCCTCATGTCGATGAGCATTGCGAAATTCGGTGACCTGCTTCTTGCGATACTTTCATCAGGTCGTAACTTCTCTCTTGAGGGCGCGACTCACCTCAGTTTTCAACGTATTTTTTTAGTTTTATATTTGTAGCAAATACTTTTTTTTCTTATTTAAGACATAAATTGTGACTAAATCTTCCTCTTAGGTATTGTTGTATCTCCCATACTTTTGGGTAATGAGTCGTAAACTTCGAAAATTGCTCTTTATGGTTTTATGTATGCCACTAAAACCAACTGACTTACCGATCCGAAACAAATTCACAGTGTATAACAAATTTGTAAGCTATGAAATGACATATATAAAAACTAAAATTAAATATTTTTGTAAATAAGAAAAAATGCCGAATTTAAAAAAAAATATTGTACCTCTTAAATTTTTATTTTCAGTTTCAGCATTTTTTTGAATTAAAATAATTTTTATTCTTTAGTTTTATGAGCATGTCATTGTAGCCTGCAATGTCTTTATCCACTGTGATTTTTTTGAGTTTGGTATATCAGTTCATTTTAGTGTAGTTGTTAAAACGAAAACGTGAAAAATATAACTTTAACAAGCCATTGCGCGAAAACTATGAAAGATAAAAATATTTCATAAGTGCCAAATTTAGTGACATTTTGTGTCTAAAATAAGGAAAATATATCTCGTACAAATAAAAAATAAAATAATAGTGATGAAAATTTAGGTAGACCGTGCCCTTAAAGTCCCGTTGAAAAGCACTTTCTACGATAACACTGCACGCTAGTTTAGTACTCTGCGCTAGTATTTGTTATTTATTTTTCAACATATTAATTGTATAAGTTCATGTAGTGACGGTTGATGTCATGTCAGTTGCAAGTGATGTGCAGTTTTATGACAGCGCAGGTAACATAAGACAAAAATCTGCTGGGCAGTGAGTGAGTGGACGGTTATGTTTTGTTGTCAGTATCACGGGCGGCATTAACTGCCGGCTGGCGTGTCTACACGCTGGAAGGAAATGCCGACATAACCATTATGACAGCTCAATTACTTGTTCTGTGTCTCCAAAATAGAATTTTCGTATTGATGACAAAGAGTTGGGGAGCTACTAACACTAGTATACCATTTTTTGAAGGACGGCATTGTCTTTATCTGTTACACAGTAATACGCTCATTTTGTGTAAGATATACCGAAACACTGTTATTTTTATGTACATAGCAATATTTAACAATCCAGCGACATATTTAGGTATTATACATGTGTAAACCTTGTACTCATTTAAGCATGAATAATGAATATTAAGTTTACACCTCACTAGTGTGTGTTGAGTGCTTCCTTTTTTTTTTCTTCATATAGTTGTGTGTCTTATTGCATTGAAATATTGTTCAAAAATGAACTACATTAGGACGTGTGTTTCAATGCAAATATAGCTTTTAATTATAAGTGATAATTTTTATAACAACGGTTTTATGTAGTAGTTAGTGAGATAGAGTAGTAATGTTTTGTGAGTCATTACACTTCCAACTATATAGTAGAGTCATCTTGTTCATAGAAAGTTCATACTTTTTCGGGAGGACTGTAGTTGATGTGGTTGTTCAGGAACACCTGACCCATCAAACTGCTGGGTCCTCCCCATTTACGGGAAACTTTGGGTTTCATGACTGGATTTATTTACTTGGACACACTCCATTGCCAAATAAAGGACTGTCAAAACAACTAAAAATAATACAAGAAAATATAAATAAGCAGAGTATGCTGTAGTCATCAGGATACATACACAACATGAAATTCCAAAACTGGAATCTGGTCAGTTAAAACAAGGAACCAACAGAAAATAAAAGAAATAACAAGAATATAAAAATAGCTAAGTTGACATGCGACACAACGATGAGTCGAAACAAAAACACAAAACAGAAATACAGCAAACAACACAACGATGAGACTAAGCAAAACACAAAGATGTTGGACACAAACAGATAAAACAACAAACGACACAAATGATGAGACGAAACAAAACACAGTAGTTTTCCAAACAGTCAGTATGAATGAGGTTTCGGGTACTGGAATCTGTTCCCGTCATCAGGTAGACAAACAGGGTTCAGGAACACGAGTGCGACTGATGAGGAGACTGGAAAAACCATGGGTTTATATAGGGTAAAGCCCCTTATCGTGCTCAGCCAATGGGTTTCATGGCCCAAAATGGTGCTCTTTGAGCATTATTCGTACCTAAAAATCATATCTGTAAAGCTGGTTAAAATTGTGAATGTTTCATATAAAATGTTTTCAGTGAAAATCTTTGCAAACACACAGTTTTAAACTACCTGCTGGAGCCTTGTCCACCGCAAATCAGTATTTAATTACCAGGAGATACATGAATATTACATTATTCAGCTATAAAAATATTCTGTATCTGTATGCATACGTAAAATACTAAAGAAATAATTTTAATCACTTAAAATCAATGCAATGAATGCTGCAGTATTTTCATGCCTTGTTACATTTCTGAATATCACAGTTGACTACATCATTACACGCATTCGCTAAATATTGATGACGTCTACAATAAGCAGAAATAAATAATTTTTAAAACACCTTACGTCCCTTACTTGCTGTAATTTCTGTTAAAATTTTGTAAAAATTATTTAATCTTATGCTTAATTTTTAATATGCCATGAATTATTACAGTAGGCCCTAAATGATGTTCACATATATTTGGATATTTTATTTTACGGCAATGTTCATAAATAATTTTGCGATTAGTATATATGTATTTTTTAATAAGCGAAATAAAAAAAATCATTCCTGTTTTACCTTTCTCTTATTCACTAGTTGAATGTCGAGGCTTTCTTCTTTTTGGTACGGGATAAAGAGCGCACACGGAATATAATTTTCAGAAGAGGCCCAAACCTCAAGAGTTAATTTCATACAATTTAAAGTTGATTTTATAAGCATTATTACTAGGTTACACATACGTGACATAAGCTACAATGACCACGCATATTTAATACACCAATAGAAAATGTTAGATGTTCCCGATTTTGTGAGTGTTATAAGAAACAGCGATCACCCTCACTATAAAAAAAGGGGAGGGGGGATTTTCCTGTACAAAATTAGGATTGTTTGGTGCAAAATTGTGCTATTAAAACAGTTTCCGTAAGGTATATTGGACCTAGACTGCGACCTTGCATTAGATATCCAATATGCTACTGAAGCTTGACTGTTTTTCTCCTCCGCCTTTAATTATTCTCTTCATAATTTAAAACAAAAAACTTAACTAACCAATGTTCAATGATTGGTGGTGTGTCGTGGCCATAGAATACAGAGGGAGTGGGAATTAATAAGTTATCAATATTTGTTTGTATTTGGGGAAGGGAAGGACGTGGTCCCTTCCACCCCCCTTCTCTTTCTCGACAAGTCGTTGATGGCCTTGAGTTGTATTACAGTGATAAGAGACCAGTATTACAAAGTATTGCACGCAGCCACGATGTAACTGATATGACGAGGCAAGTGTGATGGTGGTGGCTGTAGTCACGTGATCTCCGTTAGTAAAGATTGAAAGTTTTGGTGTTGTTTAATGTTTAGATATATCCATTGTGCATTGCGAATGTTATTTGTTCCAACGAGGGAAGCTTTTATAATTTTAGAAATCTTACTGCCTCAAGGAAAGTCGTCTCTACGAAGTAAGCAGTCTTTGACTGCACCAATGAGTGTAAAATGAGAAAGGCGTTGAATATTTATGAGAACCACCATACTGCATTTTAAATTGATGTATTGTGCCTAGTTTGTGTAATTAAGTTGATCCCTAGAAAAACTATTACCAAGCAAAAAATATATTTTATATTAAAATAAAAAAAAAAACATCTTTATGTATGAGATTATTATTGAAGCTCAGTGCAGCCCTTGCTTTATCAAAACGTGATTTCAAAAGTACCGCGATATTGGAACAGCGGCAATATCTGATAAAACATCTGCTGCCTGATACTATAATTTTCTATTATATTGTATTACTGATTTCGTAAACAAATATTTCCATTCAGCTATGACTACTTTTAAAATGCAAAAGTTTTTCTTCAACTCATACCTTATAATCACAAATATAAACACAATATTTTGTGAAAGTAAACGTTTTTGGCTCCACACTTGTAGCTGGACAGAAATGACAAAAATTGAAATTGTGTAACCGTCTTTAATAAAAAGAAAAGGAGGGGGGATTTCTAAGAAAGAGAATTACATTGTAATTGTAGTTCTCTAATCGAGACTAGCCTTTTGGCATTTAAATTAACCTACTAACCTAAACTAACCTAAACTGTATCACAACAGGTTGATATGGGAAGGGAGGGGAGCATAGACAATGGAAGTATTTATAGATAGGCAACTTCCATGCTAGCAACTGCGACAGCGTTCAGCACTCCTGGCGGAGGCGCCCAGAACTAATACCTGAAGCTCGGTGCAAAACCGGCATATGTGCAAGTGGCGCGCACTTTGAATTTGTAGTGCTGTGTTGAGGGGAAAATATTAACCCAATTTTACTTTTCGTATCAGTGTTGACGTAATTTTGTTTCTATGTGCGATTTATGTGCATATGTATGTACTGTATAGACAAGTCTAGTATTTTATTATTTTATATATATATATATATATATATATATATATATATATATATACATATATGGTAAAATGTTGATAAATAATATTTTAGTGTCAAAAATACTTTTTTAAGTCTGCATCATTTTATGTGAAAACACTAACAGAGGTGAAAGAGTAGTAAATCAAGACCTTCTTCAAAACATAATTCTACAAAAATATTTAGAAATAATACTGACATAAGCTTACCTTCACGAAAACTGCCATTTCCGCATGGGTGTGATCTGCTTCTTGCGACACAGTTTGTTGCAAACTTGGTATATTTTAAAGTCTTGTGAATTTTGCTAATTTCAGAATCCTTGCAATGTAGACCAAGACCATATAAATACCACAATTGCAAGTAAAGGTATTTTATGAGTAAATAAAGTTGGCTGTTTAAATGTGATAAGCTAGATGCTGGGGAGATTATACCATTTAATAAAATAACCTTATCTGAATTGATCAAACACAATTTTATAAAAGATAAATAGTTATCTATTCACCTACAGAATGGCCCAAAACAAAATATTCCAAGCAGATCAAAGTTAATCCTATGGTACCAGTATACTAACAATTTTGACAACACTGCTAGCAAAGTGTATTGACACTGAAAACGTAGTAGCGGAATACAGGATTGTGCTACGCCAGAATTTAAAAATAACTGAACATGCCTTAAAATTTTCAAAAATTTTCTCATGAGTGACCTACCATTCATGACCTTTACTGCCTCTTCCACTCCCCCCTAACTGTCAAAACAGTCTTCCACAACATTACTGTGCGATATATTTAAAACAGTAAGAATTACTGGGATCACACAATTTATGGTAATTTCTTTTTTCCTCGTTCATAAAACCAGGCAACACTTTGTTCCACTCCGTTCTTCATAAAATGCATTTAATAAACCAGAGTTTAAAAGCACAAAATGTGATTTCAAAAAAAAATTTTATCTACTAGCTACTTGGCAAATCTGTCAACTAGCTATAACTTAAAGAAAACTGACTGGGAAAAATTATTTAAATTACGTGATACGAGACCAGCGTTGCACCCAGTAGCATGGAGGGGGGGTTGGGGATTGAACCCCTCCCTCCCCAAAAATTGTGTGAAGAAGATTTGAATAATTATTTTCTTTATAATACGAACCTTTTACTTCCAGTAGTTGTGTTAGTAAGTAACGGTTAGGATTTTAGACTATACTTTTGTAATTGCCATATCACCCAGCAAAACTTTTGCAGGGAGAATCTAAATTTTCCTGGGCCCTCCTCCACTTTGTTGGTGGGATCTGTGTAACTAAACAACATCCCCAGGTTTGGGAACAAACACAAAACACACCCTCCCTCCAAACACAAATTCTAGCTACGGAAATTTTTAAAACCCCCTCCAAAAAAACCATGGTGTACCCCTCTACAAGACAGACTTTTTAAGAAGAAGTTTAAATACAATAGTTTGATATACCTACGGCATGAGCATTTGGATGTTTCTTTAATGCTTTACAACCAAAATTTTGCGGAAGAATTTTTTTTTTATATTTGAATATGGTTGACAAACTGAAAAAAGTAATTTTGAATAGGGTTATGGTAAATAATAACTTAAGCAACAAACTGTTGAACCAAAACTAAACTATATAAATTATGAACAGTTTGTAAACATTATGTCAACTATAATTTAAAACACCTAATTGCACTGGATTTAAAAAAGTTCAGGAAATAATCTCTGACTACTTGACAATCATGAAGCAGATCCTAAATCATAAGGGCTGGCAGGTATAAGTAGCCATTAAGTGTATATGAACGTGTGTGTGTGACAGTGTGAGCACATAAGATTGACTGGTTTTAACATTGTCTTGCCTTTAACCTTCCTTTGAAGAAAAACGCTGTTATCCTGTTTACTGGCACTTTTCTCATCTAATGCCAGGTTGCCCAAAATAAGTTCATGAATTGATCCGGGATCATTTGCTGGCCGATTCACAGGTTGCAGCCTAAAGTGTTGCACGAAACAAGGTCAGCACTTGATCCAAGTCATTTTGGCGTGATCCTGAACTGTCGATATTTCTTTGTTCAATGAATGATCTAAGAGCATAGCCATTATCAAGTTTATGGTAGCCATTTTGTTGTGGTTTCAAAATGTACGTCAATTGGCTTAAAGATAATTTATGTGCGTATTTTATGTATTTTTAAAAAAAAATTGTTGAAATTTATAAATTTTCATTTCAAAATTCAGCATTTTTTATTAAATACAAAAATATTTTCTTATTTCTTTTGATATGTGTCAAATCATAGCCTACAACATTGTTATACACTGTGAATTTTTTTTTCGGTTTGGTATGTCAGTTGGTTTTAGTGACGTAGGCCTACGTAAAATCTTAAAGCGCAAATTTTGGTATTTACGACTCATTGCGCAAAACCTGTGAGAGGTACACAAATTTCCTAAGAGATAGATTTAATAACAATTTTTGTCTAAAATAATAACAAAAATATCTGGTACAAATATAAATATAATAAAATACGTTGAAAACTGAGGTGAAAAGCGCCCTTAATGCATTGCTACTCATGAAAGAAGTTTTTTCCTGGCAAAGCGAGCACTCTTGGAGTAAATTTTTGAAATACATTACTGTCTATGTCTCAATACAAACATTTACTAGCTGATGTAGAGTAAAATGAACAGCAAATAACTCAAGTAGTTCCACATTATTAGCGTGCCATTTGGATGGTGTACAAACCATAGCAATAATCTAAAATCAACGGTAATTTATATATTGATTGGGAGGATAGACTGTGGGTTTAAGAATGACTTTGAATATGCAGTGCTAATTTTAACACTGATATGGACAACCCTAGTAACAGCACATAACATTAAAATGGTTTCCAAAGTACTGGTTAGGGTGTTAATGTAGGTCTTATTTGTCTAGGTTCACAGACATATTTTTAATTAAAGTCTCGTATGGGCATATAATTTGCTACTGAATACTTTTAAATGTTTTTACTCTTTGACCAAAAAAATGTATAAAAAAACAGAATGTCTCAAATTTAGTTTTTCAAACAATATGTAATAAAATACATAAAATTTATTGTGACTCTTTAAGCAGGATATAAAATCTCACTGTTGATAGTGCTAGAATATATTATAATAGTTACCACATAGATTATAAATTACTGACACTTGAAACGTAAGACGTACTTGTGAAATATTGCTCTACAATTTCTGTCTCTAGAAATTTAGTGCCTTATTTGACACTGTTCAAGCTATCAGTTTTTCTCATTGATAGTTTGACGTGTACAGACATAACCTGGGTGAGATACATATCAACTTTGCATTTCTTTGACATGTTACCTAACTGCATTCAGATCTGTATTACTATGTAATTTAATACTATGCTATTTGTTTTTGTGTCACATAACAGTGCTTTGTATAAATCTTCAAATATTGTATGACAAGTAGTGTTGTCCATGTTGTGATTATATTGGACAATAAAGACCAATTAATCAATCAGGAATGATTCAGCAGATGAGAGATGCAGACAGTTGTTACCATCACTTACAAGTAGTATATACTCCCAAAAGGCATTAGAACCTGAAATACAACATTACAGTTGACTAGCAAATAACCAGGAGCCAATTAAGTACAAAATAAATGAAGGCATACTGTGAAAAATTTGCACCTGCACTGCAATTAAATATAAACACATATAAACAATGAACGTATTGGGCATATATATGTAAATAAATAAATCTTTCTGTGCACAATACTTTAATATGTAAAATATTTATATTGTATAAATTGTATCGCTATCATCCCAGTGAACTTGTATGATTATATTTGCTACACCTTCAATTTTCCCCACAAATCATAAGTGTATGTAAGCAGTTTAGTTGTTCACAAGGTGTTAACAAGCCTTTTCAAAGACTTATTGGTCCATATTGTGTCCAAATACATTTGTTTTGAATCCATATTAATTCAAAATAAAACATGAAAGGGCAATTAAGGCAAACATCCTGTTATGGTAAATGTGTGGGATGAAATAAGAGGTCCTGAGACAGTAACTGATGGATTAATAAAATGAAAATGCACTTCCCTTTTGAAGATGAAATCTACAATTTTTCTTATACTGGGGTGTGCTGTAAGATGTCAGTCATTTTTTTTACTGAATATCTTAATGGTTTGAAAACATTTAGTATTTTTTGTTACTTCTGAACATGTAGGCCTATTTTCCCTCAACAGACAGTACCAGTAGTTTGAATCATAGAATTAATGATCTGACCTAGATTAAATGGCAACAGCTACAAATTTTAACTTTTAAATACATGAGGAATTAAATCAATACATATACTTGATCCTATGAGCCCCAGGGGCGCAGAAAATGGATTTGGATGACTATTTCCCTAGAACACATTATTTTGACCTGAAGTTTTTCACCAAAGTCACTGCACACTTTTTAACACATCAAGGGGCAATTTGACTACGTTAAAAATTAATAACAATCATTCAGAGCTTACCAAAGGACAATATGTGACAGCATGTCTTGTATGCGAGTGCAGCAGCTCATTTACGTGCACGTGCAGATACTGATTGTTTTTCTCAACAAAATTTCCCCTGAGGTATTCTGATTTTCCACCGAACCTCGTTCCCTTGATCGTACATATTCTGCATCCCTGATGAGCCCTACTGAAGTCTATTTTATGTTGTAAATTCTTAATTTTATTATTTAGGGTCAGTATAAAATCGTTTTAAGTAATGTGGCCAGTATCAGTTAAGTAGAGGTTGTAAATTTGTTTTGTTCGAAAAATTGAACCTCATTTCCTTTTACTCCACAGTTGTGTCTTATTATTTGCAGAAGAAATATATTGCTTCCAAAATTTGTCATGTTTGATCTAAATCATTTTAGTTAAATGCTACTCGAGTTAAATAGTAAGTGGGTATTGTACGTCTTTACCTGGTCTAGTTTGATGTTATTATAGTGGAACCCTGTTATAAAACTTCTGAAGGGCCATAAAAATGTATATTTTGTTATAAAAGGGAAACCTTATAACTGGGCTATTTTCTACTATCAAAAAGTTTTGGGGACAAATAAAGGCCGCCTCATAACCAGGAAAATGTTATAAGAGGGCATGTCATAACAGGGGTAACCTCCTTTTCATTTCCTTCCTAAACTTTTCAACCCCCCCCCCCCTCACAGTCACAAACTCCTCTGAAAGTAAATTCCATTTCATCACCGACCTCCTAAGCAATGACTACCTACACTGCTCTGTTCTCATCACGTGGATCATCTCGTTGTTATTTCCTCTTCACGTACAGTCTGCCGTAGTTAACATGATGCAGCCTGGCTCACCCCTCCCTCCCTCTCCATTCACCACCTTTTGTACATTCTAACCAGATTTTCCACTCTTCTTGAGCATCGTACCCCCTCTTCAGTTCCTTCAACGTCACATATGGCACTGAAGGACGAAGGATTTTAAAACAAGATATGGTTAGGCTTATGTCATGCTCTAAAACAAATAGTAGAATAACAAAGCATGAATATTGCATTATTTTTGTGTATTGAGTGTGTACTCGTAGATATGCACTTACACATTTTTGTAGTTTTTAACAACATTGGTTTTTTATATCACTAATTTTAGATACTGTGGAGTAATTCCCTCTCCACCTCCTTCATAGTCAACACAAATTCTGAATAAGATTCTGTTCTTAAATAATCCAATTATAACCAAAAATGGACAAAATGGGTGGAGAGGGTGGTTGCGCACGGGAGAAGAGCTTTAGGTTTGCTGGGAAGGATACTGAATGGGGATAGCTCTCAGGTGAAGGAAAAGGCATACTGCACATTGATACGGCCAACGTTGGAGTATGCCGCTGCTGTGTGGACCTGCACGTGGAAGTTAAAAAGTGCAGGAATATGAAAAGATGTAGAGAAGAGCGGCAATATGGGTGAAGGGTAGGTGGAGAAGATGGACAGAATGGAGAGGAGGAAGGTAACTATAGGCGATCTGTGATGATGAAGGAAATGGGATGGAGTACATTGAAGGACAGAAGGAGGGTTGATAGGCTGGTCAGGATGTACAGAATTGTGAACGGAGAGGGAGTATGCGGAGGGTTACATTGTCATCTAAGGGAGGCTATATAGGGAGAGGAAACAACAGCCAGACGATTGAGAGGGTGTGGAGGAGAATGGAGCGGGGTAAGCAGTTTATGCTTGTGAGGTCAGTCAGGGAGTGGAACATTTTGCAGTATGACTTGGTGGTGGTGAAGGGACTTGGTAGGTTCAGGGATGTTTTGAGGAGGGTTTTGTAGAGAAGTAGGAATGTGTGATCTCGCTACCGTACTGCAGCAGAATTGTGAGTATTTATTTATTTATTCTCAAAGGAATCCTTATAATGGTCCTAATGGTCCAACTGTATCACTCAGTGTTGGTTTCAGGATACCATTCCTCAGTTGTGCAGTGATACTTTTGCATTTTATGTAAGCAGTTGTACTTTCTGCACTGATAGCAGGCTATTTTACCTACACTGCCAATATTTGGGCCAAGATGCCAATAAAATTTGTGAACAGAATTTTGTAAAAGGTTGCTTGCAACCATGCAGTTGCCCAATTGTAAGTGAATTTATTACAGATTTATAATTTTGATCCATTGCACTAAGAGAAAAAAAAACATCATTTATTTAAAAAAAAAACACATTGTATTTCAGTAAACACCGCAAAACGTACCTTTTACTAAGAACTTAACAAAATCTTGTAGTTCCCAGTCTTAATTTCTACTATTTGCAATTAATAATAGTTGCAGTAAAAACTTACAGGTAGGTGTTATTTGAGTACATTAGTTATATTTAACTTAAATCACTATTACAGCAGACTGCTAGTTTTGCCACTCAGCCAGGGTTTCTTATATATATTTATAACATCCAATTGTCTCAGATAGTGAGGAAATGGGGTGAGTTCGGACAGTGTGACATTTCTGTAGTTTTAGTGCTGATGCCTGGTGTTATTATACATAAAACTATATTTAATATTTTTCCCCCATCATGGGTACTGCTCTCTAGCTTGTACTGTTATATCTTTGGTGATCGGGTGCATATTTTTATTTTCAATGGCGTGTTTACATTGTATCATGAACATTACTTCAACTAAATAGTTTTCAACAAACTAGTGCCGAATAAAAAGGACTTAACCTAGTAAGTTGAGCCTAGTAAATTTTATTAGTCCATTTACTTGTTATTGTGCTTTAAAATAAAGTTTTTGTAAGTAAATATTATAAAGTGGGTTAAAGCTGATTGGCTATCTGTGTTTGTGATTCGGGGTGACTTCGGACATGCCAAGAAAATACAAGAAAGTGTTGTATGGTCGCCCGTATCACAGATATGCCCCTGAAAATATTGAAAAAGCTGTGAATGACATAAAGGAGGGCAAAATGTCATTAAGGGTAGCAGCTGAAACATATAATGTCCCGAAGAGTACTCTTTGCGACAGGTTTAAGTCACAGGGAGACAGATGTAGAAGTCCTGGTGGTCAACCTGTGCTTTCAGAAGAAGAGGAAACCACATTATGCGAAGGACTTCTCAAGTGTGCAGAATGGGATTTCCCATTGAGATTGATTGACGTCCAGTTAGTTGTACAAAGCTATCTGAACAGATGTGGCAAAACAATAAAAAGATTTAAAAATAACTGTCCTGGCTTAGAGTGGGTCCGCAGTTTCCTTGGCCGTCAACATGTTCTTACAGTAAGACTAGGTGAAAATGTTAAAAGGGCCCGTGCTGCTATCAATGTACAAACTGTGTCGGAATATTTCGACAACATAGAAGAAGCAATACGGGATATTGAACCATCAAATACTATAAACTATGACGAAACTAATTTCACTGACGACCCTGGAAAAACCAGAGTGATTGTCAAAAGAGGCACTAAACATGCAGAAGTTATTAAGGACACGTCAAAAACAAGTACATCAGTAATGATGGCAGCTTCAGGTAGTGGGGAACTGTTGCCACCATACATTGTATACAAAACAACACATCTGTATCCATCATGGGTTGAAGGAGGGATTTCGGGAGCTCGTTACAATCGCAATCCTTCTGGATGGTTTGATATGGAAATCTTTGACGACTGGTTTATGAATACGTGTGTACCGTACCTCCAAAACCTCCAGGGACCAAAAGTGATTATCGGAGACAATTTGTCAAGCCATATTTCTCTTGAAACTATAAAGCACTGCGAAAACTTAAATATTCGCTTCATAGTTTTGCCACCTAACTCAACACATTTATGCCAGCCTTTGGATGTTGCTTTTTTTAGGCCAATGAAGGCAGCTTGGCGTAAGTGTCTCGACGAGTGGAAGAGGAAGAACTATGGTACGCTACCAAAAAGTGAGTTTCCAAAAATGTTAAAGAAAGCCATATAAATCATTGAAGCCTCAGCTAAGGAAAAGGTGCGTGCAGGATTCAGAGCAACTGGTATTGTGCCGCTTGATCGCAATCGTGTCCTTGCCAAGATTCCCAATCCTGGAAACAGTGCACCTGAAAACGGCAACAAGGAATGGACTGAAGCCTTTACGATGCTTCTGCAAGAGGCTCGTTTCCGTGAACTGCCCAGGGCCAAACCTCGTGGGAAAAAAATGGCCATTACAGCAGGTAAAAGTGTTAGTTCATCTGATGTAACCACACATGAAGAGACTGCATCATGTTCAAACCAACAGCCATTTGAAGAACTAAATCACAATGATGAAGAACATGTTGATGTAGGCACAGGAAACTTGCAGAGTTACACACTTGACCCTCAGGATTTCATTCTTGTTAAGTTCCACACAAACAAAAGGGATCGGTTTTACATTGGACAGGTTATCGACCTTATTGGTGACAATTATCAAGTTAACTTTTTGCGTAAGAAGGTATCTAGGAAGGATACATACTTCATCTTCCCGGATATAATTGACGAGTGCACAGTAAACGACACACAGGTTGTGCGCAAACTTAAACCTCCTACTGACTTACGAAGGGGCCGATTCATGTTTAAGGGCATCGACATAAGTTACATAGAGTAATCACTTAACAGTTATTAACCTGTTAACATTTTATGTGACTGTACTTATAAATTGTACTATGTTAAGCATAATTCCTTTGTCCGGAGTCACCCGACATATTCCTGTCTCCGATTTTTAAGTTAAATACATTACTGTCCGGAGTCACCCCATTGCATGGGGTGACACCGGACACTATAAAAAAATTGTATTTTGTACATTTGTAATGATATAAATTGTGTTGTGTGTTATAATGATACTTCGAAAATGCATTTATCTTGAAATAAATTTTCAGAGCTATATCTGTTACCTATTTCTTTAAATTCTTATAGTTGTATAAAAAGTGGTCCGAAGTCACCCCATATTACGGTACTGAGTAAATATAGTCTGAATATTATTACAATAAATGTTACTCCTCTGAAGTTGTTATTCATTACCAAACTGTTTAAAAGACTCGTTTCCTTACCTTGCCACTTCATCTACAAACATGGTTCTATTTAATATTTCAAAAGTAAATTTGTGTTGTCATTTGGGTGTCTGATGTATCTATTTGAACAAGTCCCAAACATCTTAAAAGACAAGTGAATTTTACCGAAGAACGTCACGTATTCGCGATATAACCAACAAATAACTGTAGGCTTAGGTGAAAACGTATTCTGAAATAAATAGTATAACAAAATATGATTGAAAACCCACGAAAGGAATAGTAGGCTATATATTCTGCTATACATACTCTGATTTGAGAAAATGTTGAAGCTACGTAACGACTCGATTCGACGCGATGACACACAAGCAAACCGAAACCCAGTAACGACGAAAGGTTTCTTCCATATTTATTTATGAAAGCAAGTCAAGAAGAACGAAATAATGTTGACAGCACACACAATTCACGGGAAGTAACCACTCAGCAATAGTTTCTTCTCCAAAAATAATTCGCAAAAACACACTAAAAAAAAGTAAACACAACAAAATCGGGCCACGAATAAAAAACCTACACCACCGCCATACCCTGGAGGGGAGTGTTGTGCTCCCGAGTCAAAGTCGAACGCTTGTTGTGACGGACATGGAGGCGCGAGGCAGAGAGGCGAGAGGTATCGATCGTACAGAGTGCGACTGCGCGGTATACGTGAAACATCGATCGCAAGATGGCGACCACTAGTTAGCTTGACCGCCGCCGCTGGCACTGTGAGCGCTGCCCACCCCGCCCCTCGCCCACACCCGGTGTAGTGCTGGCAGTATGGATGGAGGCGGGCGCGAGCTGCTAGCCTTGCTTGTTCACCGGTCATGTCAGGTGCGTGTAAACAAACTCTTCGTGCAGTGTGTCTCACGTGTGTGTCAATGTAGTCTCGCTGTTTGTCGCTGGCACACTACACTACAGCAGACATGGACTGCAACGAGGTAATAGTGCTACTATATTCGTACATTACCCCTAGTTCATAGGAAATATCTCGCCCTTTAGAGCTGACACTTGTATGAATTTATCATTTTTCTCCGTTTTCTCAAATTTTCTTTAGACGCAATGATTCATTGTCTGCAGTGAATCATAGTTAGAGTTTGTTTCATGTATATTTTACTCGTTATTTAAAGCAATTAAGAATTTTGTTGAAATTCGCAATATTTATGCATAACTCATCATTTTCTTTTTCTGCATTTTATGACAGTATTTCTGGGTAAAATTCCACTCCTAAACGGAGGATTGATAGTAGAACTAACATTTGATAAGCGTTGCCTTGCCAGTGTTCGCTAAAACCCGGCATGCTCGCGTAATGTTACTTTCCAGTACAGTTCGCAAGTTGGCGATCAGATTGATATATCTATGAGTTGTTGCTCATGTATGCATAGAATTTCGCGAGTTCTTGGATACACGGTTGTTCCAATTTCCTCCTTTGGATAAGAGTTGCGTATAGCGCAGTTGGAAGTCGTAGTAAATGTGTCGCTATTCTGGTGCAAACAACTCGTTACTATGGAAACAATAACCTACTTTAAAATGCCGTGGTGGTTGGGTTGCGCCATTTGATTACTGCATGAACAAACCAGATATGAATAACAGTGAAATAGATACAATTGCAAAAAATATAATTTCAGTTTTACAACCTTGCACAAGATTTCAAACTAATTGACAATTTATGCTTAATTAAGCTCGTTCTATAGAAACACAGAAGCGGGTACGTATCACAAAAACGTAAACGTTTGCCACCCAGAGATTGTTCTACAGTGGGACGTACGCGGGCAAGTATAAGCATGCATAAACTTACGTCAATTTCTCCACAGATATTATTTACAGCATTTTACACGTCATTTCTCGCGGATTTCCACAAAAGTCGCCTCCATGCACTGTATTTACAGATGAGTGCCGCAATAAGAACTAAACGTACAAAAATACCATTTGATGAGTAAAGATTTAATTTTTTAAAAGAAAAATTAAGTGGCTTTTAACGTTTCTATTCCCGTAGAAAACACGTATATCAACTGGTTATTTGTAACATACAAAACTATTTATAACGTAAGTCTAAACTTCTTATAAACGTTAAATTAATTTTTCTCTGATGGCAGAAATTTATATAAAAATACTTATTAGTTTCATAGGTTGCAAGTCAGTGTGTTTCCGCAAGCATTTCCATACACTGTAGAATATACATGTAGTTTCATAGGTTGCAAGTCAGTGTGTTTCCGCAAGCATTTCCATACACTGTAGAATATACATGTAGTTTCATAGGTTGCAAGTCAGTGTGTTTCCGCAAGCATTTCCATACACTGTAGAATATACATGTAGT
>PNEQ01003588.1:0-11412 GCA_003012365.1 Medauroidea extradentata | reverse complement strand
ACTGTGTACACACATCGAAGGGAAATATTTGTCAGAAAGTCATCATACTGTGTACACACATCGAAGGGAAATATTTGTCAGAAAGTCATCATACTGTGTACACACATCGAAGGGAAATATTTGTCAGAAAGTCATCATACTGTGTACACACATCGAAGGGAAATATTTGTCAGAAAGTCATCATACTGTGTACACACATACTACACACGAAGTTCACATGACTCCTGTGTATTTCCTTTGTTCTGTGTACTTATATTTCCATAATGGTAGCCATTTTTATAAATTTATCATAATATAACACATCGAAGGGAAATATTTTCTGAAATTTCGTCATGCTCTCTACACCTGTACTACATACAAAGCTGACTCGACTTTTGTGAACTTTGTTTATCATGTGTTCATATTTTCATAAAGCGACCATTTCTTATTTTTAGCATAATATGGCATATTTTGGGAAATATTTTGTTCTAATGTATTAGTCATATACTACATATTAAGCCGACATAACTTTCGTGTATTTCGTTCATCCCATGTTCATTTCTTTAAACCGGTGCCCATTTTGATATTTTTGTCATATCTCAGATAATATTATTTTTGAAATTTATCAAATTTAGTATGCGTAAATGAATTAGAAATCTGATTTTACTTTTGTAAATTTTGTTCATCCTGTTGTGTTACATAACTGAGAAAATTTTATCCAATTTTTAATAATATTGGTGTATATACACACCATGGTATGTTGACTGGACTTTTGATTGCATTTTTGTTCCATATATGTTCAAATTTAAAAAATGGCTGTGATTTTGTTATATTTAGATTTACTGAATATATCTGAAGAATTTTTTTTTAGAATTTTACTTATAATTATAATTTATACACAAGTTTTTGCGTAGCGTACCGACTTGACTTTCGTGTATTTCGTTATTCATTTGTTCATATTTTATAACAGCGGCCATTTTTATATTATTAGCCCAATGTGACATATTTGAGGTGATATTTTTTTCGAAGTTCGTTAATATTTGCACGCATTTTCTACTTACTTGATTGAACTTTTGTGTATTTCGTTCTTCTTTTGGTAATTTTTTGCAATCCGCAGCTATTATTTTTTTGTTATATTTAGGATAGAATGACATCTCAGAAAATTTTTCCCCGAATATTTTCACACTTAGGCCCAGTTTCACCAACCTATTTTAAGAATTTAACATTTGTTAAAGAGAATTAACAGAAGATTTTACTTTTTAAATCGTCTGATAATACTTTTTAACAGATGTTAAATGCCTAACAAAAGTTGGTGAAACCGGCCTTATGTAAACTGTTTTGACTTTCGTACATTTCGTTTATCATATGTCTTAACCAACATTATATTTTAACATTTCTGGACGTACGTAAAACAATCATATCTCAAGGTTAATTTGCCCCCACTTTGAGGAAATAGGCTTTTCAGTAATGCTAGTAACTTCTTGATACTTTTTATTTTACGTTTAAAGCTCACTCTCGTCTTGAACTGAATTCCGTTATTATTTTCTTATGAATTTTTAGGCATTGTTATAATAGCAAAGGAACCGTAATTTAACAACAAAAATCCTACGCCCGTTATGGAGGAAGCAGGAAGAAAATAAAAGGAAATAACTGATAGTCTAGAATGGCTTCGGTAAATCTAAGCATATCCCTGTGCAACTGCTGCAACGTATATTTGAAAACAAATGCCATTAGCTCTGGGCACAATACGATCTAAAAGTTTTACAGCGCCTTAATTGTTTAGTTTTAATCACCAAAGATACTTGAGTAATAATTTTTAGAACTTCACCTAACTTTGTTCACGTAGGCTACAGTTCTTAAATAATATATTTTGTCCGTGACATGTGACTTTTCACAACAGCGGCAATTTCAATATTTTTTAAAACACAATAATATTTTTGAAAGTGTTATTCATCAATACTGTTACACTTACTTCCACTAGTCTGCATAGTAAGGGAAGGAAGTATTTGTCCGCTTGTCAGACATGAAGCACACACATACTAGTTAATATGTTCACTCGACTTTTCTGTATTTCGTTCATGCCGTTTTAATATTTTCACAGGTGCGTCCATTTCAACATTTTTGATCTAAAAAGATATCAGAGAAACTATTCATCAGAATTTTATAAAACTCGGTAAACATAGTCTAGTACATAGTAAGACGACTCGACTTTAGTTCTAATTTGTCCATGCAGAGATCATATTTTTAAATTGTGTAGTATATGTGTACACAATATGATGAGTTTCTGAAAAATATTTCCGAATATTTGTTATATTATGCTTATAATATAAAAAAGGCCACGATTTTGAAAACATGTACAAATTGCAGCTATTTTTGTATTTTTGCAGATATGGCATATGACTATGTGGCTGTTTTAGCTGTAGTTTGTACCCATATTGCGTACAGCAGCTGATTATAATTGGGAAGGCTTGTGGTAAATTGTTAATATATCCATTCTATTTACGAAATATCACTGTGCGAAAACGAAATCGTGTTAAGCTTTAAGTTATTCAAAGAGAAAGTCGATACAGGTGCTGTGTTTTAGTTGAAGAATGGCTATTGTGTTTAACTTTGCTGTGTTGTGTGTTGCAGGGAGACAGGGACTACATTGGCTTCGCGACACTGCCTGAACAGGTACACCGCAAGTCTGTGAAGAGAGGCTTCGAGTTCACATTGATGGTTGTTGGCGAGTCAGGTCTAGGCAAGTCGACACTAGTCAACAGTCTCTTCCTCGCTGATCTCTACCGTGACAGGAAGATACCTGATGCCGTCGGTGAGTCACTCACTTCTTCTCTCTAGCATTCCTCTCCATTCACTAATCATTAATAATTTGTTATAAATGTTAACAATCCCAAACATTAAAAAATCGTCATTAAAAATAATATTTGATAAAAACAAATTCTCGTAGAGAAAAATTTACACTCACAACCTTGCCAAACACGGTTATCTAAAGTTGCTTAGTTTTTTAAAATATTGTTTTATTGCTTTCACAAAGCTTGTTGACTTATATTAATGTATTAAGTCTTAATTTATGTTCCTTTCTCTCTACAAGTAGATTGTCATACACATGTAAATATTTATTTATGTACCAAATTCTCAGTAATTGTTTTTAAATTTCGTGACGGGTTTATAGGACTGTCACACTTTAGGGTCTATCATAAGGTAAGGTAATTTTAAATTCGTACGTTTTACTCTGCTAGAATATCGAACACGTAATTAACTATGTTTTAAATTCCATAAGAAAAAGTAAAAACAAAAATCAACCCATAAGAACATGAGATGTTACAACTGACATTAATATTGTAGATGTTAAGCCTAAATAGTAACATTTAGTTTGAATGAAATAAAAGCGAAACTATAGTAGACTAATGACAAGTAGAGAAGAATAATGGTTACTGGTAACTGGGACTGAGCTTGTGGGCTGTGGACTCTGGCAAGCTCGTGTGGGTTCTGCCACCATCTTGGAAGCCATGTTGGATGTGATCATGACACTTGACCTGGCCTTACCAATTAACTTGATATTTGATCGCAACTTCTGACCTTGACCCTTACACTCGGCATTCATCTTGTGTTGTGTACTTGTGTTGCCTGTTAAATAATTCTGGTATCTTGCTGTACGCAAGGGTCATATACCAATTCACCTAGGTGTTTATAGCACCCTGTTCTAATTGTAAATTTTGTTACTCAAAAAATCCTTTGACAAAGCGTCATCCAGACTTTGCGTCGAAAAAAAGTTGCGTTATTCCGCTCGCCTACAGACACAAAGTGTGAAATGGGAATTTAAAAGATGTTGTAGATGCAGTTAAATATTTCATAATATAGGAATAACCGATTTATTTTTCTCTTGGTTACTGTATGTTTGAAATCATTGACTTTCTTACTACATAGACTGGTGTTCGGAAATTAACAGTCGTAAATAACATCGATGGTAGACAACATGAAGAAAACATTATTTGATGGGGAACGTTTGTCCGGAAATAGCACCGTGCGCAAACTGCTGTGTAAGGCACCACAAGGGTTTAAAAGAGTGCGTTGAAGTAGGAGGGCGGAATTTCAAACATTTGTTGTAAATATGTTCCTTGTTTATCACACTCTGGTCATGCACTGAAGAGCTTGCCACCCGCACTTGTCTTGCTACTTAGTTTTTAATTTCGTTGCTATCGTTCACCTCGGAGAGCACGCTGTTCAACTGTGAGCACTTGTGTTTGTCCCTGCAACTTGGCAGAGTGCCATTTCAGTGCAAATGTTCTCCAACAAATAATATTTCTGTTCACATTGTCGACTACCCATGTGATGTACGACCATTCTTTCTCGAACATTCTGTATGTACTGTATGAAAAGAATTATTGAATCTTGTTGCTGGTAATGGTGTATTTTTTTCTTTTTTATGAATTATGGGAAGCTTGTACTTTCTTATTATATATACCATTACATGATATCCTAAATTTTTGGCTTTACTAAAATATTCTACTGGTGCCACTTGGAATTCTTGATTCCTTTTAAGGGCTTGTTCCCGAGTTTTTTTCAGACTGGTGCCAATAACTCAAATATTTTTCACCAAAAGTTTTGAAAAAATTTGAGTCAATGTGCAACCACATGATGCACAATACTGTGGACGCGTTTTTTTTTTAATAATATACCATTCGTCAGCAAAAAAAAATCCTTCTTTTTTGCTTATTTTCACGACGAAAAACGTGGTGCTTTGAGTAATGAAATCTTAAAAAACAGTTCAGTATAATTCTACAAAAAAATCAGCTACAAATTATAACATATAAGTGGCAAAACTGTGCAGCGAAATTTTGATATGAGTATCAGGTAGCAATTAAAAAAATATTTTCGAAATCACTGCAAAACTCCGTAACAAGGCCTTAATGGATATTAGTAAAGTGGAATTACAGATTCCTTTTTTTATATTGTTAAGTTGTATTTTCATAAACTAGAGTTGTGGGATTTATTTTAATAATTCATTTTTATTACAAAATAAATGTTCAGTGCGAACTAAGATATTGTTCAGTAATAAGCAAGTTAAATTTAATTTTTTCGTCATATACATATTGTTTTTTAACTCAAGAATACATGAAGGTGGTGATGTGTGTGTTTGAGTATGCGAGGCGAACATAGATGAGGCGCTTCGAGCGACGTCGACCGTCACATGCATTGTAATATCGCCTCTACGACAAAAGTCGTAAACTAGAGTGCAGTGTTCCCGCCATAACGTTTTTACTGTGGAACTTTAAGCAGTGATCCTATCATTTTATTGAACGCGCCACTGTAGCAAAGTCCAATGTACTTGTAGACATCACTTTCGAACAAATCCCTTATATATATATCTTGAGAAACAACCGCGTGAGAGTTTAGCCAAGTTTGAGGACTTAAAAATAATGCTTCCTATGTGCGTGGTGTCTTGAAAGTACATTAAAAAGTGTTTCTGTATATGTATATATATATATATATATATATATATATATATATATATATATATATATATATATATATATATATATATATATATATATATATAAATTCGGTATTGCCTGAGTTTACGAGGTCAAGGTCAAACTGGTGAAATAAGGCGGAGCCCCGTCTTGTTGAAGGCATATTTGTGGTATTACGGCACTAGCACAGTAAACTGCAGAAAATACCAGTACTGGATGCCTGTAACATGTCTGCCAAGTATGGTTCAGTAACATTGTCACCAAATATGCCAGCACAAAGGTTGATAGAATATCGGAGCTGGCAGCCTCTCAGTCTGGTTTCATGTGGAAGTAGCTGGTTCCCTCAACTTACTTTGCGGGGTTTTCAATTTAATGCGGTATTGTTTCTGAAACAAAAAAAGTTTTGAAAGGTGCTCAATAGGGGAAAATGAAGCTAAGGGTCATTTATGTTCGTTTTAGAAAAATTTGGAAAGGAAAATGGCTCCACGAATTTTTTGGGTATCCTGTTCTGCCGCTGTACTCCGTTCCTCCCACCTCCTCCGAATAATAATTTGTTTTGGTAGATACTATTTTTTTCATAAAATTAAAATCTTTTTGTGCTCACCTTTCTGCTCCTATACCCCATTTTGGCGGGCGTGCCTCCAAGCGAAATAAAATTTTACAGCTACTAACTTTACATACGCACGCACAACAACTCACCAAAATTGTATTACTTTTTTACTAGATTTTCGGGTGTTCTGCCCTCTACTCCGCTTTACCACCCTGCTTAAAAAAATAATCCAAACAACTCACATAAGTTTATTTGTTTACTAAATTTTTTGCGTTTTCTGTTCTATTCCTCGATTTGTTTTGCCTTACTCCGCCCATTTTTGCGGTAATTTCATCGCAGTTGTGTTACTGGTATAGAACCACATAGAAGACGAACAAAGAGTAACGTAAGCTAGTAGTCCTCCCTAGACATTGTCCTTGTGTATGACTTCGTAACAGCGAGTATCTACTTCAATTGAAGGACCTCTTTGTACGCCAGATTAGTCGCTCGGTCATCAAGTGTTAGAATAACTAAGCTGCAAGTTGAACTCACTCTGCAACAGGGTCAGTAGCTATAGCTGTCACGTGATAAACTGCCCTTAGCCTATCCCTGCCAGTCTTAACAACACTCCCGGACATAATTGGTAGTATAGCAAAACAGATCTTGAACATGAGCGTGAGTGAGAGATTATGGTCAGCGCTCATCATCGAGGTATTTATCACTGGCGAGGGGTGACATGAGGTGAGTATGGAGCGGCGCCCAATGAAGGGGCGGAGGAAAAGAGAGATCCCCGAGAAATCCCGACGAACAACAACATCGTCCGGCAACATTCCCACATGCGACTATCCGCAGACCAACCTCGCTGGCAATCGAACCCGGATCACCTTGATGGGAGGCGAGAGGTCTGCCCACTCGGCCACCGCATTTATTAAAATATCCTTCCTGTGTTAATGTGGCTTCGTCTTTGAACAGAATAGTAGCATGGAAACGTTTCACACAGACGCAATAAACTCGACAAAGTGCATGATCTGCTGCCTGTAATGCTTGCAGCCTGTGCACACTGTACGGTCGAAGTGGCTGTTCATGTAGTACGTGGCATATGGACACATTCTATGCATCCGTTGCACGTGCGATGGCATGGGTGCTAGTAGAAGGGTTCTGTCTTACATTCTTTAAGGTTACCTAGAGATTTGCAACACGAGTGCCTTTTCCTGTGATTACGTAACACAGATTAATTACTATAACATCAAACATCCCTTTTCGATCACAGTAACCATATTATGTGTAGCAACAGGCTGCAAACTACTATTTTTCGTGTGATTGAAGTGCATAAAATGTAACAGAATTTAATTTTAACAAAACATTCTGTTTACTTACTTCATGTGCGACATTTTGTTCCTCTAATGTATATTACTTTTTATATTTTCCACAAAACTAATTTTTATCACTTAACCAATGCAGTTATTTATGCAAATGATGGTTGCCAACTAAGTTACGGACTTAACAGCAACAGACACCATATACTATTTGTTTGTTGATAGACTGCCATAGTAGTCTTTAAAATGTTTTTTTTTTAGTTCGTCAAATAATATTATTAAAAAATGACTTAAAATTGTACTTTATTCATCTGTTTCCTTTTATATCTTCCAAAATAGTAGTCGTAAATAAGAAAACATATCGGACATTAAGTTCTGAGCTGTTGGACCATTTTCCGAAAAATTACAAAAATGTATATTTATTCATAAAATGATGCTCAGTCAACAAGAAACCCTAAGAAAATTATTCTTAGACTGCAAATAAATGTCAAAATGTAACATTTTATATAAATTGGCTAATGAGTTCCCGAAATAAAACAGATGTTTATTCGTTCTCGTAGTGCAAAGTTTTGTGCCTAATTCCAGATCCTTCAGAAAGAATAAACTTTGTAAAATATAAAACTTTGATAAAAGAATAAACTTTGGTAAAAATCAGTGGATTAAAATGTTACATAAAAATATTTGTTAATGTCGTCTTATCACCCAAATTGGTGACAAATACAATAAACCATTTTAAACACTAAGTGTAGATGGTGTATGCTAAAGTACAACATTTGCTTGCAAGCAGTTCAGTAAATCATAAAACATGACGGACCATCTTTATTCATGTACTATTTTTCAAAATGTCGGGTCTAAATCAATAAACCCTTCTAAAATATAAGTTGGCTGTTAGGCTGTGAAAATATGAGGTATGGTTGAAACCGGTTCTATTAGTTCTTGAAATAGGTACGGAATGGAATCTTAAAATTGTTTATGTTTTACTGTCTTACATAATAGTTTACTGCCATAGCTTGTAGTTAAATTAAAGCTGTGTTTATGCTGTCAAAATATAACATTTGGTTACAAGCAATTGTGTTGTTTTTGAAATATGGTAACATTCGTATTGAAACAGAGCCAACTTACACTAAGTCTGAAGTTCAATATACTGACTGGATGTAGTTTTTGGACACACTCCACTGCGATGTAGATGTCTGTCTAAGAAATCTACTGAGAACAGCAAACCAAAAATAAGCAGAGTAGGCTATGCTTTAGTCAACAGGAAATGTACACAACATAAAATTCCATAAATTGAATCGGGTCAAACAAAACAAGGACAACCAAATAAGGAAAATGAGAAAGAAAAATAAAAAGTAGGAACCCCCAAAACAGAAGACATAGTTTCGAGGCCTGCTTCGGCGACTTCGCTCAGCTCGATGTAGTGCAGGCACAGCATTGCCAACCTTAAGTAATGCCAGGCTCGTACTTTTTCCCCCGAAAATAGCCTACAAATCGTTTCCAGGACTGTACATTAACAAAAAAGGTAAAAGTTTTCCGAAGGTTTTTGAATGTGGAGATAAGACTTAAAATAATGAAACACATTTTTGCGTACAAACTAAATTGTCAGTCTGTAGAACCGAAGTATACAGACACAAGTGCAAAAAACAACACACTGAAATTCACAAAACTTTAAAAAGGGGAATTACAAACGTCCAGATAACTTGCAGAGATAGTAACATTGACGCGTGTTTTATAAAAAAAAATTCCAATACAGTAGGTAAACATGATCAGAGCTGTGCTCGGAGTACGTAAAATGCTTACGATTGTACAATTGGCGTACTATCTGATAGCTGGATCATAGTTCGTACAAGACACAGAAGTATTGTACTTGTACAATCACGCTGAAGGCATTGCCAGTGGCGCCACACTGCGGCAGCCAGGCAGACTAGTCCGTGTGGCGCGCTTCTAGGGCGCCCCTGGCGTCCAGTACACCAACTATGGGAGATGCAAAGTAACGCTAGGAGCAGCACTGTCGCGCCTTGCAGACGGCCGGAATGGTGATAGAAACGTGTTTTCCGTATGCGTGGCAATGGAAACGGGAGTTTATTTTTATTTTTAAGGGCTCGTGTGGATAAATGCAGGCTTAAGCCGGAGTTACAATAATCCGTCGCTTCCGTCAGTCGTCCGTCCGTCCGCACTAGTTTGCATGTCGACGGACCGTCTGCAAAGCTAGCGATTTACAACAATCCGTCATCCGTCTACGACCGTGGTCATCCGTCCATCGTTAATCCTTCCGTATGCAATGCTACCAATGCACAAACAGAAAATTTCTGTGGGACGTAAAAAAATTCCCCTCAACAGTTTACTTATTTTTACGGATTTATTTATTAGTCGATGGCTGCTAGTACGCACAACAGCTTTTTTTCATCAAATATAAACTTTGCGAGCATAACATTTACTAATAAAATTATTTGAGTTTTAATTTGAGTAATCATTATACAAATAAAATAATTTATCTAAGTATTTTAATGTTTTCCGTATGCCAAAATTATCTCAGTCATAATTTAAAGCCATGAATGTGCAGCAATAAGCAAGAAAAATTAAAAATTGTAAAATAAAACGAACCTCACAGCCTTCTTTTAAAAAGCAGCCGTTGAAACTATCGCCGCCATCTTTAGAAGGCTGTTATTTCATCCGTCGCCCGTCAAAAGTTAAAGCTTGTCAAGCTTACGGCGGACGGACGGATATAAATATTGGAAGCTTCTGATTGGCTGAAGGTCACGTGACTGACGGACGGACGGTCGACTGACGGGCGAGACGGATAATTGTAACTCCGGCTTTATATTTATGTACATATAAACAATATTGAACATGAACTATATTTAATACAAAAACACATAGTAAATTGTTTAATAAGTCCCATATTATTCATTGAAATGAGCATTAGAAGCGACGCAGAACAAAGCCGCATGGAGAGAGTGTAGCAGTAAACGACTTTGCTATGCCGAAAATACAATTTACAAGAAAAAAATGGAATATAATCTGTTTTGAAAAGTACAAATTTGTGCGCAAGAAAACTGATCGTTCAGAATGCTTATATGTTACATAATACTTGAAGGTTAGTTCATGCTGTTGTTACAACATACATTAATATTATCGTTATTGAAAGTAGGCTACTACTTTATAAATTGGGGATAGTATGTAATTTTCATGTTACTAGATATTTACGAAACCTTCTGCAAATGTAGCTTCGAAAAAATTTTTGTACCTTTTTTTCTGTAGGAAAAAAATTTACTTTCAAAAATAAACATAAAACGGAAAATTATTTTTAATAAGACACAAATGATAAGTTTGTATTTTAACGCTTACAAATGCATAGACACGTCTACAACTTCATTTCAACAATTTAGTATTCAGTAAATGGACGAGGTTAGGCCTAACCTCATCAGTTCTAAATAAACCAACTATAATGAAAGCAACGTGTTTACTACAATACGCACGACAATTGGAAAAGAAAATACAAATAAGTAATACAGAATTAGTTTAGAGAATACTTTTTATAATATGAATGCAATTAGTTTAGCACAACTTGCAATGTGTGAAAGTATCAACACTTGTAACAATATTTTTACATTGTTATCTATCGACAGTGCTCTTTATATACATATAGAAACAATTTTTTAATAAAACTTATATTTTTACAACGAAGAACAGTTTTTATTTACAGACTGACGCGAGCGGGGGTTGGTGATTAGATAGCGAATTGCCCGGTGCGCCAGCCCGTTATTGGAGAACGGGCACTCAGTCGATAGATTCTTCTCTCGCGTGGCCGACAGCCGTGGCGTTACTTACGTGATCACCCCACTCGACGTCAGATTGGTTGTTGCGCAGAGGAATCTTATGGCGTTCCTCACGCCCGTAGCACATAAGAAAACACTCAAAGAGAATTACACCCTACGCAATGCACTGAGGAGTGTGGGTTAGAGGGTCCCACGCCCTTAAGGCCGTGAAGCGGCAAGCCAATAAAGTACGCACCTTAACACTGACGTATTTATTGCATATAGCACCGTACTCCACTATACAGAACTCGTGGCGGCGCGCGAAGCGGACCCGGTCCTGGCCCGACCGGTGGGCGAAG
>PNEQ01003587.1:30523-41028 GCA_003012365.1 Medauroidea extradentata | reverse complement strand
TCATTGATAAATGGTCATTCTCCTGGTTATGGTGTCATTCTCCTGCTACGTATAAAATGGTTATTATCTAAAAACTAATTTAAATTTGAGAATACTTATTGACACCTACCTTTTTATTGAAGTTTGAATTAAAATTTAATGGTCTATGTAAGGAGACATATATTTGACAAAAATTTACGTTTTGCCATTTTAAATCTTGAAATTGACAAGTTATTTGCAAATGACCCATATACCTATGTCATTTTTGAGGAATCTGTATCCAAAATGGCATGCATTTAGATCCTTTTAGAGTAACCTATATATAGGCTGTTCACGATAAACTGAGCACTCAGAACACGTCATTAATTACAAGTATGTTTGATTGGGCCAATATATGTTAACTTTTGAGAGTATTGAAACGTTTACACTAGTTTTTAGCTACACAAAAGTTTTCGTACTAAAATTAGTAAAGATGGCTGCAAAACAGCTGAAAGAAAACTTAATGCAGTGCTCACTTTATCGCAAACAGCCTATACTGTAGTTTACTCTAGATCCTATGACTTTGGCTGTTGAACAATCATCTAGGTACCCAGTGCAGTGGCAAGCAGTATGAAAACTACATGGAGGTAGTGTTAAGTGTTTCATTGCTCCATCAGAATGCGCTGTTGTGCAGTGTGCGATACCAATTTTGTTACCGATATATTGCTATGATTTACATTATTGTAACTGAGCTTCCTTCAAAACTATGTAATTATTAAATATGTAGACATTTAAAAAAACAATTACTGAAGTATATGTCTTGCAAAAAGTAATATAAAGCTCGAATGCCATGTATTTGTAGCAAGCAGTGTTGACTGCTGTGTGCTTATTACTACGGAATCACGAACTCATTCTTATTCAGATTTTATTGCGTTCATCTTTGCAAAATTTTATTGCAAAGTTATTGGTGTTATTTTATCGCTATGGACTCGTGAACATATTTTAAATCTGTTTGAATTGTATTTTCTTTGCAGAATTTTATCATTGAGGTCTCGTGAACATATTTTGATCAGGTTTTACCATGATTTTCTTTGCAATATTTTATCGCAGTGGATTCTTGAGCATATTTTTAATCAGTTATTATTGTTGTTTTCTCTGCATTTTTTATCCCAGTGGTCTCACAAATGTATTTTGATCACATTTTAGAAAACATTTTTTCACAGTTTGCTGGAGGATTTTAATTTTTTGTTACAAAGCATTGCAACGTACTTCTCACATATGTAGGCGTTGTGCGTGTGGCCTAAATCGGTAGATGTGTCCTGCGTAACTCTGCAGCTTATTAATTAATGGTAATTGCATTTTGTCCTCGTCATTGCATGCTAACAAATCTTTTATAATTGACCATATGTTGAACTTCTTGCATTTTGCCCCCCCCCCCCTCCACCCTCGATCTTTCCTTTTAAAAATTAAAAATCATACTGTTTACGGTCCTGAGGCTGATGATGATAGATTGCTGATTTCGTTAGATCAAGGTTCTACTGTATGTTAGATTAACTACATAAGATTATGGTGCTCAAAACTTAAATATTAGGAATATTTGTAGTAGTACGTATACGGTATACTTAACATTATTAATACCCAAACTGTCAACCTGTTCCACATATTTTGTGTAATAGTGTGTATATATATATATATATATATATATATATATATATATATATATATATATATATATTTAAACAACATGGAATGGTATGTTGTAAAGAAAATAACATGATAAATTCTTCTGCCATATTTTATAGTAACAATTATTTTGTGTTATAAATCAAATTGTTATAGATAAAGCAACCAAGCGAAAAACATCTTTGCGAGAATTGGAATTGACAGCTGATTTAGTCCAGGCCAAAAGAAAATTGCAGCTTGAATATTTGAAACTAGAAAATTACAAAACCAAGCTGGAAGTACGGAAACTGGAATTGAAGCTTGGCCTCCCACTTTCAAAGTTCACAAGTGACCTGGGTTCATGTAAATTATGAAGATAATGTCACTGAAGATGAAAGTCATCAGGTGAAGTGAAAATGTTTGATTGCCAGTTCTGTTTATGTTGACAGAATTTTCTGTGTATGTACTAAACGAGAATAAAAAAAAGCCAGTTAATGATTGTGTGTAGTATTACTCATTAACCCATGCAAAATAAATTAAATTAAACATGGTATATTTCATTATCGAGGAAGATAAACACTTTTTTCAACTAAAAATTTATTATTAAAGTATTTTGAGCTATGTTTTTGCCAGTTATTAAAAAGGGAAGCAAACTGACAGAAAGATAATTTATTTTCTTTTGTAATATGTTAAGAAGGAAAATCTATAGCAAATATACTACTCCAATAAAAATATTTCTAAGTCCTGGCTTTTAACAATGCACTGGACCATTTTTGCTAGTCCTAAACAGAATACATGAACACGTATTGAAACAACAATTTTGGAATAATAACCATCCCAGCCTCTGTCACAGTATTTTCTTAGAGTGATCTCAGAAAGTTATGAAACACTGAAATCAGATGGCTGGACCAGGAATCGAACCCAAGTTCTTACGAATCCAAGTGTAATGTGTATCCTGTTATAAGTGTCGATGGTATGCACATTTCCAGTGAGTCAGACATCCTATCTCTAAATGACACTCAATTTCCAGTTATTACACTGTTGTGACAAATTATGAGACACATCGAGACACTTTTAAATAAAACAAACAATTTACACCGTACTTAGGACTCCGACCCAAAACCCACGCCTTACTTGGGACTTTCAATACATTACGGATTTCAATGGATGTGGTCTTAAAATGCTGTAAAATAAAGAAATGGGGTCCCAGAATATGTTTTATGAATGCAGATATTTCAGTCGATTAGGTTTCAGTACATAGAGAATCCACCTCTGTATATCACAACACAACATTGAATATATTTGCAATTGCAACAAAAGTAGGCTGCTATCTGGGATAGTTTCAAAATATATAGTTTTTAAAGTGTCAGTAAATGAAGACTATCTTTAATTGTCGCCTCTCTGCCACCATGGAAGTGCTGGTGAAAGGGTTGGTAGGTATCGCTGTGAGAATGGCGGGACACATTTTGCCTCTTGCAGGCATCCCAGGGTATATATGTGCATTTGTGCACATACTGATCATCTTTCTGATTAAAAAGCTAAAAGACCTTGTACGCTTTGTTGTTGAGCTCAGTGGTGCTCTGATACCTCAGGCGAGCACAAAGATAGGGTCTGTAGATGATAGCAGTTTGTGGAGTTTTCAAGTAGTGGTAGGATCTGTCTGTGGTCACATGCGTGCAGGAGTACAGAGTTAAGAGGTACAGTGAAGGTGACGTTTAAGAGTACAGTGGAACCTCGTTAATACAAACCCTGTTAATACAAAGTTCTCATTAATACAAAGTGATTTTTATTTCCCTTGGAATGGAATAAGAAATGAAATAATTACATTAATGTTCAATAAAAAATTTTTTTATACATCAAACCATGCAATATCAAGTTCTCAAGTAAAAGAAAGTCGTTGTGGTGAAAATACTGTTTGATTTGTGGGGATAAACAGAGTGACCAAAATTTTAGAATAATTTTACGGTTTTAGTGAACAGCTGTTATTACAAACAGCCAAAATTTTGGTCCCTTCAGGTTTGTATTAAAGAGGTTTGACTGTAATATCATTTTTTCTTCTGCAGTGTAGTTCCCTAAGATGCAGTACTGACCACCCTAAAGTAAATAGCAGGTAGATTTATAGGTAGGGCACTGTCTGGAACACACTTTACTATGGCAGGAGCCATACACTGGGGAAGTTTCGCAGGTGGCTGTACCGCAGCAACATGCAAGAGTTGTCTGCGGCACCTCACTTGCACTGCGGTGAAATCTGCACTGTTGCTCAGGTCTTCCATACGCTGGTGGTGTCTCTTTTTTGGTCGGTGGGTTTTCTCTGGGATCTCTGTATTTCCCCACCAGTGCTTCTTCATATTTACCTTTTTCACATCCATTGGTACGGACTTTGCTGCTAAAAGCTGCCCAAACCTCTGTACTTCAATTTACTTAGTAATAATTTTGTAAGCATGCCCCCCACTGGAATTCACAGCGGAATGAAAAAAAATGTTGATGCTACCGTTTATTCCTCCTGTAAGGCTACGTGCTCTGATAACACAGGCCAGAAAAAAATATAATTCTGACCATTTTGTAAACAATTAATTGTGCACACAAATTTTGTTCCAAATTTTGCAGTAATGTACATAATTCAATTTTATATTAGGTTACACATACTATTGTGCAAGAAGACAAATTTGAGTACTAAAACCAAAGTTGTATTAAAATACTAGTACTTCACATGTAATAAAATAATTTAAACTATCTGCAAATGTAATTGTAAATTTAAATAATCTTTTGACGAGTCACCAAACCAAAATTCAACAGTATGTTTTATAATCATCTGCATTGGAGTGTGTACTCAAGCGAGCCCACCACTGCCTAATATTATGCCTTTCTATTTCAAATATTTCTAGACTAACAATAGCAAAAGTGTTTTAGTGGACATAACAGTTAAAATTTTATTTCATTGACAAGAATCAGTGGGACACAAAATTGTTTTTTTTTTTTTTATTATTATTATTCATGATCAACATTACTGTTCGCTGCATACGCTAGTCAGTCTATGTTAAAGAGTGGAAATTTTTGCTACAGAGTCAGTTAACACTAAACTAGCCTACATTAAGTTAAGAACGCCTTCTGTCCAGTGTCCAGAGCAGTTTTGTAATCGGAGGCTCAGAAGAAAAGAAGCAATAAAAGCAACCTTGACATGTACTTCTAATTCAGTATCGCCAGTATTTGCCAGGCACTGAACTAATAAGCAAGCTTTCCACCTAACCATTTTTGCTATGGGACTTGAAGCAGTGACCTTGACAGTTATAATTTTAATTACTGAAAGTTTTAGCAAAGTTCAGTGTGATATTGTGTCAGATTGACATATATCCTGTTATTGTATGTTACGGCAGTAAAAAAGAGCCATTTTTAGCTTTGTTGAATGGCATTGGAACAGTGTTGCTAATGTGTGTGTTGTCGAGTGAAATTCTGTACACGTATGAAATTTTTTTGGCAACATTGGCGCTTGTGGAATCATTTAGTAAAAAGTGTATTTCCTAAAGAACTTCGGTGTTTATGCAGCATGTGTCAAGCGACATCCTAAAAATAAGTTTTCAGACTCTCAATGAATTATTTCTTAAAAATAAACCTAGTCAAATGCACTCCAAACAAAATAAATGTAACAGCCTATTCACTAACAAAAATTATTGTCTTTCTTCTTTATGCTACTTTATTTTACTTATAATTAAAGGAAAAACTTTAAAGTTATTTTCTCTAGTCTCAATTAAACATTTTGTATGTGTGTGCAATACTGGAATTCTTTGAATCCACTGAAAGCAATCTCTATGCAGCACAGCAGGTCTGAATTTGAAGTTGAATACATTTAGCGTGTAGCATTCAACCTAAATACATAGCTTAAATAAATAAACCAACATGTAGTTTGCAACGCACGAACATTTCACCCCTTAAACCCTCCCCCCTTTCCCGGATCCTTCCAGCCCTTGTTTGTGTTATTTCATTGTGTTTCCTATGTATACATGCATTTCAGTCACTGTGTTAGCTGTTTTTGTAATTGTTTTGTCCAATATTATTGTTGTTTCTGTGCATCTGGTTTTCTTCTTGTGTGTTAAGACTATGTTTGTAATACCAGACACAAAAAGAGGGGTGTTATAAGTTTGACATGTCTGCCTGTGTATCTATCTGTGGCATCGCAGCTCCTAAATGAATGAACCTATTTTGATTTAGTTTGTTTTTGTTTGAAAGGTGACTTGATCGAGAGTGTTCTTAGCTATGATTCAAAGAAATCTGTTCAGTCGTTTAAAGATCATTAGCTCTTTTTCTAGTGAGTGAATGTGAGCAATTCTACTGGTGTGATCAATTTGAAATTTAGTATCCTTTGAGTCTGTGTTTTATTAAAATTTTTAATTAAAGTCCTAACTTGTGTTTGAATTTTTCTTCTAATGCATACTCAAAATAGATAGTAAAGTAAATTTGGTTTTGTCATCCATTGCTTATCAGTGATATTCCTTACATGTGTGTGTTGACAATGGTCAATTCTGTCTTTTTTTTTGTTTGTGTTGCTTAGTTCTTTTTAATTATTGAGGTTTTTTTTTTGCAACTTAACTACATTTACATGCAGTGGCATATGTCCAAAGAATGGTTCAAGTAGTTGTGTGACAAAGATTTGCAGTTGCGTAGAATTAATAATTAGGTGAAGGGAATAGTACATTTTCACAAAATACAATATCCATAGTTCAAGTAAGCATTTAGTAACATAACCATCATCAGGTAGTAAGTACTAGTACACAGTTTTAAACAGAACTTATACCTCTTTATACCTCACTGATTGTCATTGTATCATAATTAGGGACCTGTTACTTTCTTGAAAAATTTTTTGTTCCACTTTATTTCAGTGCGTAACGTGCACATCTACAACTCTGATTAAGGGTAATTGGCAGCGTTTCTTTTCGTAGAGGCATCACTTATTTGACTGTGCCGATCAGAACAAAGGTACTGCAACATATTACGACTGTGGTTTGCCCAAAAGGCTGAAAGTTGAAAGTGTCTAATCACTGACCACGAAGCAGAGCTACAGGGGTGCACATAAGACATTGAAACAAAGTGGTACAAAAATCTTTTCAAGAATATCAGGGTTGCCTAATCATGTCATTTTCATGTAGTAAAAGTCTTATATCTGGGTGAGTGCAAGGTACAGCCTTGCCAGTCACTGTTTTACCAACCTGGTGTGTTATGTAACTGCTGTTAGACCACTTCCTGTTATGTTGTTCTTACTGTTTGGATCCTACACTGTGAACTTAGTTTACAGTCTCTTTGTTGGCTGCAAACTCTTTATAATATAGTACCATGACTTAGTATTATACCACAGTAATGCTCTATCAGCAGCTAGTGAGGACACCGAACAATTGCACCAGTCTCCAGTATACCACTTGTAATAAGTAATAAAGTAATTGTAAAGAATAATCTCTCAGATGTTTGTGTGCATATGTATGGTTATTATTGGAAGTGTTGTGCCATGAACATATCTCTACATTGTATGATTGTTTAAGTTAGTTAATGGCCTTATTTGAATTTCTTTTTTGCAGCAAATCAATTTTGCTGCAGGCACTTATTCTTCAGAAGATCCTCCATGGACAAAAGTCAGTGGTTATTGTGAAGAAGACAGTAACATTGTTAATGCAATGCTTGTGCATGAAGATCATCCTTATTCAAGATTTGCTACAGGCACCTGTTCTTCAGAAGACCTTCCCGGGGGCAAAGTCAGTGATTACCGGTATAAGCTGGAAGACAGTATCTTCGTTAATACAACATTTGTACTTGAAGACCACTCCTATGCAAGGAGTACTAACAACACTTGTTCTTCAGAAGACCCTCTAGGGATCAAAGTCAGTTCTTCAGAAGACCCTCTTGGGATCAAAGCCAGTGATTACCAGTATAGTCTGGAAAATATAAACTTGGTTAATGAAGCATTTGTACACAAAGACCATTCTTACTCAAGATGTGATACCAGTACTTGTTCTCCAGAAGACTATCAAGCGACTAAAGTCAGTGATTGTTGTATGGGGGACATTGTTAATAAAGTATTTGTGCACGAAGACTATGCTTATTCAAGTTGTGCTGCAGGTACATCTTGTTCTTCAGAAGACCCTCTAATAGTCAAAGATAATACTTCAGAAGATGCTATAAAAACCAATGTCAGTTCCTCAAAAGACTGTCAAGGGACCAAAGTCGGTGATCGTGAGGAAGACAGTAATATAGTTCATACAGCATTTGTGTATGAAGGTTCTTCTTATTCAAGTTCTTCAGTTTGTAAGGTGTGTAAAAAAATGTTTGCAGACAGCGGAAATTTGGAACGTCATCAAGCTCTGTGCATACGTGACGAGTGTAAAGATACAGGCATGTCTATTAATGGTGAACGGGAAGTACTGGAACTGTCATTGCCACACAGCAGTCACAAGAATAAGAAGTACGTATGTAAGCAGTGCGGAAATTCTTTTATGGTTGAAACTAAGCTTGTGCTACATAAAGTACTGCACAATCAGAAAGTGTTGTATTGCTGTGAACTATGTGTCCAGTCTTTTAAGAATATAGAACATAAAAGAATCTTGAAACCAAAGTTGTTGTATAGTTGTAAGTTGAGTGATAAATCATTTACTTATAAACTTAGACTTGAAAAACGTAAAAGAAGTCACACTCCTAAGTTGTTGTACAGCTGCAAATTGTGTAGCAAATCGTTTGATAAGCATGATATTTTTGTAAGACATAAAAAATACCACAAGGTGTTTTGTAAAGTCTGCAGAAAATCATTTGACAGTAAACGTATGCTTGTACGTCATGAAAGAAACCACAAGCAAAAGGCATTACTTGTCTGTGAACTATGTGGAGAGTCATTTTTTAACAAAAGAACATTAGTAAAACATTTAAAAAGCCACAGTTCAAAGAAGGTGTATCATTGTAAACATTGTACTGAATCTTTTGATGAGAAGTTGAACCTTGCTAAACACAAGGTTACTCATGGATTCTACTATTGTGATATATGTGCTAAAAATTTTCCATGTAAAATTGAATTTGATGCACATAGAAAAATCCATTTGGGGACATCACTTTTCATGTGCAAAATATGTAACAGATCTTTTAGGTGGAAAAAGCACCTTCGTAGACACAAAAAAAATCATATACCAGTGTGTTATTTCAGCTGTGAAGTATGTGGCAAGTCATTTAGTATGGAAAGAAGACTTCTTGAACACAAAAAAATTCATGTAGTAGACAGTTCAGTAAGTTGAGAATGTTGTGATAAATCGTTCTTTCAAGAAAGTGACTATGATTTTCTCTACCAGTCCCACGTAAGAGACGGACCTTTTATCTGTGATACTATTTGTGGCAAACTATGTATATATTTTAAATAACATGATCTCATTCTGATTGGCAGAGCTCTTATGAGAGAGTTTTTTTTTTGTCTTTGTGTATAGTTTTAATGCAGACAACTTTTTTATTTTGACAGAAAAAAGTCATAATAAACTAACTTTTGCAGACTTTTCTATTATACAGTATGTCCCGAAAAATTAAGTTGTGGCCAATCCGACTAGAGCTTAGGCTGCTATATTGAAAAATTATGACTACAGTAACTAAAAACAGTTTTTAGTTTTTTCCCCCAGCTTATACACACACACATATATTCCGTACAAAAATGGTTATAACTGTTTCTGCCATATGACACAGTTTGTGAGGTCTAGGTTCTGGATAGAAGCCTGTTTTCCCACTTATCTTCATACTTTAATATGAGGAAAACATCACTTGCTTTTGCACACATTGTGGAACAGGCAAATTGCAACTTTTTAATGTTTTGTTATAAACATTAAACCAATTTTTTTTTCTTTCTTATAACGTCCTTCCTCACCAAATACCTGCACTCTCTTCTGAGTCCACCAACTTTTCAAGAACCTGTGAGCAGTCCATAAAAATACTAAGAGTATAAATTTCAAAACAAATTAACTTTTAATATAATTTTTTTCACTATATTTAATCTATTGATTTTTTACAGCTATCAATTGACTCCGCCAACCCCTATCATCAAGCAGCGATACTTTTACTGCAGGGGTAATGTTGACCTACTCAAAATAATTGTTTTGGGACCATGTAGTGAAGAAATAAATACAGTACTTAAAGTTAAGTATTTAAAAAACACGTAAGTTTGACCCATCCAAGTAAAATTTGCAGTTTTGTCACCAAATGGCACCAAAATAAACATTTTAAGTCTGACAAAGTTAACTGTGCATTCCGAGTATCCTCACTTGATGCTGCTACTTTTACCATGGGATAATTATTTTGTGTATCGCGTAATATGTGTTGGGAATATTGCCTATGTTTTATTATTATTATATGTCTACTGTTCCATATTACATCATTACCAAGCAGAAGGCTACATAAACGTTGCATAGCTGATGCAACACTGACGTAATAAGATAATGGCAACTGAAAATGAAAGAAAAATATTAAAAAGGTTGTAATTTAAATAGTAAATTTTAGGGAGCATATTTTTTAGGTATTATTTGTGGTTTGAAACACACATTGCGTGTAGGCCACACCAAACAAGTACAGAGCGGCAGACTGTCTAGTGGGAGGGTGTGCTAGGCACACGTCAATAACATAACATTAAAAAATTTCAATTAGTCTGCTGAATGTGTGCAATATATCTGATGTTTTCCTATTGTAAGAGAGTACAGTATATTTATTATTGATGAAAAGTAGGAAAATGGGTATCTGTATTTCACAACACAAATGACGATGTGTTGTACTACAAAAACAGTTACAGTAGAACCCTGTTATGATGTTTCTCAAGGGACCCAAAAAAAAATGTTTACTTTATCAATGGGAAAACTTAATGAGAGGGTAATTTCATAGTATAA
>PNEQ01003587.1:9304-30423 GCA_003012365.1 Medauroidea extradentata | reverse complement strand
CCCCCCCAACATGTGGGCATATGCTATGCTCCTGTCAGTTGGTCAGGACATTTAATATGTTCAAAAGGATCATCTAGTAGAGGTGTCTGCAAAAATTTAGTTTATTGTGAATTTTTTCTGTTAAGAAAAAAAATAGACTAGTAATTTGAAACTTGTTGCAAGGAATTTACTTAAGGTTGTGTTGAGACATACATTATCTTCAGTGATCATTATTTACTTTAATTGTTTAGCTGGAAATAATGGGCATATTTTGTAAACAGATATAACAGTAGTATTCGTAGGCATATTAAACATGCTGTATGTATGGTGTATGTCTAAGAATACTCCAGTATATGTTTTATATGTCTAAAAAAGACCTACAGTATGAGAGTTTAGTGCACAAAAATATCTCGTGAAAATGCATATCATTTTAGTTACATTTCATGTGTAAAATTATTTTCTGAGTTAGGTGAGTGACTTTTATTACATACCGTACTTGGTACTAAGTTTGTTGTACCATCCATACAGTAGCAAATAATGTTTCAAGACAAACTTGAGTGTTTGGAGGTGTTATGGTCTGTCTCACGAAAGGATTATAGTTTTTTATGCTACTAAAGGCTGTCATTTGAACAACTTTCCCATTGGGAAATTATTTCGTTATGTAGTTGGCGGTTTCAACAGTCATCTGAGTGTGTAGAAACCAGCTGTGGTAGAGGTAACACTGCTGTAACCATGGAAACAGAAGTTTGCAGGACTGCCGACACAACTGTACAAAAACTAGAAATATTTCATGAGACAGACTGTACCTCATAATGAACTCCTTTTCCTGTATCAGTGTACGCATGTGTATATTGCACGGCAAAGGTGCAAATCACTAGCTAGTGAATGACATTCAGTGGCATAATGGTTACAGTAGTGAAGGAGTCAGAGTGTTGGTCTTCTTACATGTGTTTGCCCATTTCATTGTTCGTTTTGCTTCTGAATCCAATAATTTTGTAACTCAAAAGTCTTACTTTTAATGAGAGGAGCTTGAAGAATTGGACTTTGTTTTTTCTACTTGTAGGATCACAGGTATTATAATTGTTTTAACACAAAATGTAATAGTATGACATAAAAGTTCCTAGATTACTGTAAAAGAATCCAGCTACAGTCTTCCACTGTCGAGTAATATATCTTTCCTTACTTGTTGCATAAAAATACAAAAAAAAAAACTAGTGTAGTTGAACTGTGCTAGTGTTCTGTTCAAAAAGTGATATTGTGATGTATTTCTTTATATTGATAAATCTTTTATGATAAATAAATATTACTGCATAAAAAATAGTTGGTTTGATTATTATCACAGAAATTTGACACTTTAATATTTTCAATAAGAACCCAATCCAGAAATTGACTATTAACTATTTCCTATATGTAGTGCATACTTTAATGAATATATCAAAAAATTGCCATCTTCTTATACTCTCATTTTACTTAATTCAGAGAGAAAGGTAGTTTTAAGTGTAGTACTCTTCGTTCCGATGAAAAATCATAACGGATTCAAATTCTTTGTTTGGTACTGTTAACATTAATGACTTTACATGTCATTTTTTATTTGTAATAGTTTTGTGCTGATATTTTTAGTTACCTTTTGAGCATTCACTGGGCAGTCCTAGTGTCCATCTGTTGGAAGCTAGCAACAGCTTGAGAGAATTTAGTATGTCCTTTGTCATTGACCTCCAGTTTGACTTCGTTTCTTTCTTTCTTCATCATCGTTATGTCTTCATTTTTGATGACTGCCCTACATCATTCAGTGCCAACTGATAAAAAAAGTGTGTAAGAAACTGTCTAAAATAGATGTTTGACTGACCAGGATTACAATGACTTAATGTAATATGTTATAAAGTAGTACATAAATGTATAATTCCTGGACTTGCATGTTTCACAGTAAATTCAATGTTTTCACTTAATAAAAAGCTTGACTAGGTGAAGCTTTTACTTGATACATGCAGTTATACCACATAATCTGGGCTTATCTTTTTTCTGAAAGTAATGTCTTCGTTGTGTGTTACCCTTACCAGTGATTTTTTTTTTGTTTATATATCTTTTCAATGTAGAATTTTATGTGTTTGTTTTTCTTGATATGTTACTCCTATTAGCATTGACAGTGTTTATTAATAATGAAAAAGTTCACACATCTATTTAGACTTTAACATAACAATAGAATGATAATTAACTGATTTTGTGATAATGTATGTCAATTAGTAAGCATATAAATAGCGTCAAGTGTACATAGTTAATTAAAGTGATGAAATTAAAAGCAGTATGCCTGGACCCTGAAATTCCAAGTATCATTAATTGAATGCAAAGATTGAAATATAATGTAGGAATCAAAATTTTGGGTCTTGTACCTGACGTACTTTGACAAAACATTGTTGTTCAATGCACTTCAAAAACTCAACAATTCTGAAGAAATACATTCGTACATCAGAAAGCAAAGTAGGCCTAAACACTATAGGGACGATTGTCTAAAACCAAGAAAGCAATAGTCATGTTGTTAATACAGTAGTAATGAGAAGCAATCATAAGTCTAGTGAAGTTCCTCGCCACATTTGTTGCTGGTATCAATGGTGGCAGAGGGGTGGGGGGGACACTGTCCCCCTCCCTAAAACAGAGGAGAGGGACACTATAGTCATTTGTACCAAACCTAAGTTTTTAAATTTAAAAATATTACTTTTGCCAGCTGTATATTCAATATTTAGACTCGAAAACCACTTAAATAGCATCAGTTTGCACATTAAAATCCAAGTCATTATAGGAAAAAACTCCTAAATAAATTTCTGTCAATGATCCTGTCCCCCCATCCACTCCCTTACAAGAATACCTTCTGCCGCCACTGTTTGGTATCTTGATGGCCAAAGACACTGCCCTGGCCACCGTACACAACCAAACATGATTGGCACTCTGACAAGTGCCAAAGTTTACAGTACCATATCTTGACACACCCTTAAATTCTTAATAAAATGTATAAATGCATGCTAAATTTTAAATAGGCCTAATGTAGAAGTAATAATATTGATGGCTGTATTCAAGTTGCTGTAAAAAATTAAATTGTTATGAAATGTGACTTCTGTTCGGCCTACCTAGTTGTTATAGTTTTTACGAGTTTGATTTTCAAAATTCATTTACTATAGGGACAGTTCAGTACAACTCTACGTTTTAATTTGCACCATTTACTGTTTCCTCAACTAGCCCAACCGAGCAACTAAATAAAAGTACACTTAATACAAAAAAGACCAGAATTTCACTAGGCCTATAACGTGCAATATAGTGTACAATTGCAATAAAAAAAAATCTCGCTGGAACTTACTATAAATGATTTTTAAGGAAAAATTTTTCCAAAATTTACAAATGCCAAAGAACATTTGTGTACTGTGCTTGACACTATTAATTTAAGGCTTTCAAATTGCACTTAACAACTGATTTCCTTATATTTTTCATTGCATGGTAACAAATTACAAGAAGGATCATAATTTGTCATCTCAGTTGAACATGTCTTACATATATGTTAATGTACGAAGCAATAATGAAACATGACGTCATTGTTATTCCGGCCCAATGTGTCAGAGATATGATATTTAAATTGTGGATTGTCCGCTTGATGTAGCTGGCGACCACTGTGCTGATTGAATTATTGCAAAACTCACTGTTTGTAGTGCTGTTGGGACCACTCGTTCCTCGAGAGAAACACTGACAAACGGTAATATAGACTGTTTGCAAATAAGTTAGCTTTTTCTTTTATCTTTTCAGCCTTACACATTTGTATTGAGTACTATCCACATTACATTTGCTAAATGTTTGCCCTGACCATGTTGTAATGTCAGGGGACTACGCTAAAGAACAGGGAGAAGAGATGACAGTGTTAACATTTTACTTGATTTACATTCTTTGCAATTTAATATGTATTAGATTCAGGTGTTAACAAATAATTGTATCAACTTGTTTTTCAACAATATACAACACTTGGACAGATTTACACGTTTTGCCATCTATCGTGACACGCCATACATTGGCCTGTGGTTGAACACTAAATGTGCTGGTCTATCACAGTTTTCATACTCCTTTGTGGATTGACAGTAGCTAGGAATGTTTGTGACAGATGTTCGTGAGAGATAGCGAGAGAGAGGGAGATAGCACTGGAGAAAGATAGGAGAATTGAAGGGAGGAAAAGGAATAAACTTTTTTTTCTCAAGAGAAGGAAATGTATCTAATCCCCAGAACTCATTATGGAGTCTATTGGTCAGTTGGGAACTATAGTCTTGCTACTAAAATATGGGCTGAACTGTGAAATGTGCTGAACATTGCAGTAGAGGGGACTTTACTATATTATTTATGTACCATCTTACATTGCATATTTTGCCAACACTTTACCCTGTGATACTATAGGTTATCTGGTTCAGACTAGCAGTAACTCCTTTTATTGCCATTTTCTATGACAGTTAAAGTTGCTCGCTTCATAGATGTCTCAGTTGAAAATATGGTTCCTTGGTGTGATGCTGTGATCACAGAAGGTTACCGCAGGAGCTGACTGATGACTTCTGGGAAATATGGCAATTTGTCGCTTGTAGAGTTCTGTGCAAGGCATGTTGATACAACTCACTGAAGTATCTCTGCTAGATGACCGAGCAGCAGGATCCTATAAAATATGTAATATGTGATAAAGTGGAAATCAGCCGACTAGCACTGTTAAAATTGTGTTACCTATATTGTGCTATACAAGCAGGTTCTGAAATATTTTCCTAATGTTTCCATAGGAGAATTACTAATTAAATAAATTTTCTAAAAATAATTCTTGCCATTAACCACAGTTTACTCACATTTGAACCTGAATGAACATCAAAGGTTGGATAGTAGTTTATTACTTGTAAAATGACTTATAAATATTCTTTTAGTAAAAAGAAACTTCCATTAAAAATAAAAGAAGGATTGGTGTCGAGCTACACAATGTGATAAAGAACATGTGGACTGGGAAGGTAGGCATACTTTCCCATATCAGCAAAATGGATTTTAACAAATTAAATTCATCTCCATTCGAAAACTCCTACTTTATAGTATAACTTACATTTTACATAAATGACGTACCATTTATGTACAAAGTGATTAGTTTCATACTTTTTGTTTGAATGATTCTTGAAATGATATTGAATGATTTTGAGTGAAATTATATATATTTGCTACAAATTGCAGCAATGACATATGTCCACAATTTCACTCAGAATTAATTTATGAACTTTCTGAATGGTGATTAAGAATCAGTTTATGGAGTGGCTGATATCTGATAGTAAGATTTTAAACTAGTCTGTGAAAGTGGTTTCAGTCTAGCATTATGTTACTGATTCACCAAAACTAAATGTATTTACGTTACTATTTTGAAACAAACATTGAACCAGTCGTAATAACTTGCCAGGAAAATATCATAGATGACAATATTCAATTCCTAGGCCTGTTAATTGATTTTAAAAATGTTTTTAAGTATCTCGCTAAAAATATAGAGAGCAAATTTTCATATATGTTTTTAGCTGAGAGCTCAGGGAGAACTAGTCAACCTCATTTCTCTAGAATGATATATAAAAACAATACTGGTCTTTATGACAGTGTTCAATTTTTTTAAGTCATATGCTAGGGAGGGGGGAAGGGCCATTCTCCCAGACTCCTCTCCTAGATCCAACCATGGTTGAAAACTACTGATGTACACAGACTCATAATATAAGGAAGTTGTTTGAATTGTAGTATACTTTCATTGATTCAGAAATTGATGTATGTAATGTGCACTCCAAAGTGGACACCAGGGTTTAATGTTGTTACATTTTTCTTCGGGTTGAAATCAAAATTGGTGCAGTGTTCTCCTCATCAGTAGTTTTGAAATATCTTAGTGCTTGGATATTTTTTCTGTAGTTTCTGCAATCTAGTTGACGTTGAATATGTCACGACAGTTACTAAGGTAACGAGGATGGTCCCAGGTGTAGTGCGAGATATAGAGCAAGGACAGTGGTGACACTGTCACGTTATGTTGGTAAGAACAAGCTTTACTCGAAGCTATAAAACTTACAAGGGGTTCACTTTTGATTGTATGAATTATATTTATAAACACTGCATTTATTACTTATACTGCAGTATTTATATTAACAAGTGGCAGAAAAATACAAACTGTCTGGAAGGAAAAAAATACCTTATGCTTTATAAAAAGCTCACTTTACTGTGAATAGCCCATAAATGGTGTGCCCCAACCTGTAGATGCTGGTTGGCGTAGGCCTGCACAGCTCTCAGATGCAGCTGGTACAGATGGTGGGTAGATTGAAGAGAACTCGCAGACTGGCCGGTCTCACTGCCCCTTTCTGAGAGGCTGTCGTTGCCAGTGGGTCTACGCAGCAGGTCTGGGGTCTCTGCTCCGCTGGGTCCTGAACACATCACCAGTACATCTTTTTTTTTTATCATCATTAGGAAACGTAAAAGTTACTTATATTACATATTAGGTATTTGTGCTGTTTTCACACCTAGGGATTAAGTGTGTTGGCCTGGCACATTGTTATAAAAGCAAGCCACTCTCTACAGTTGTTTAATTAGAACCCTTTAGAAGTGGTGCAACTCAGAACTCTCTCTCTCTGGGGGTAGCGTAACAAATTTATATAACATATGTATGTCACTATAGACAATTAAATTTTCTACTAAGCAAATTGTAATTATTGTCACAGAACTTACAGTTTCAAAAATACAGGGCCACTTGTACGATTTTAAGGATCTGCATATATACATAAATATTGCTTCACAAAATGTTGCATTGACTGGCACAGTTAAATAAATGTCATTAAGATTGGTCCTGTATGGTATACAGCAATTTTCATTACCATGTTTTTGTTTTTATATTTGTACCAGGTATTGTTTTTTTCTATTTTTAGACACAAAATGTTACTAAATTTTTTTTACCTTGCATGGTTTTTGCGTAATGGCTCGTTAAAGCCCAAATTTGCATCATTCTGTTTTAACTCCTTAGTTGCAACATTCGACTTTAGTTGAACACCGAATTAAATGACTCTGTAAAGATTATGTATATGATTTTCTCTCTTAAAATTAACCGAAAATAAACTATTTACAAAAAACAGATTTTAAAAAAAAAATTTCACACTTTCTTGGCATAGTTAAAATTTTTTATTCCGCAGCAAAAGAGCTAAGGATGACACTAAAACCAACTCGCGTACCAAAGTGAAAAATTCATTGTGAATAATGATGCTGTAGGCTACAAGTTTAGCTATGTTAAACCACATAATAAAATAATTTTTGTATTTTTAAAAAATTTATTGAATTTTTTTTTAATTTTTATTTTAAATTTTATTTTTTTTATTTAAATACAAAAGTTTTTATTCTTTGTATTTATGTACGTGAAATTGTAGCCTGCAACATCTTTATCCACTGTGAATTTTTTCCAGTTTTGTATATTGGTTGGTTTTAGTGTAGTCCTTAAAACAGAAACATGCAAATTTTGCCTTTGACAAGCCATTACGCGAAAACTAGAAAGATAAAGAAATTTCATAAGAGCAAAATTTTGTCATATTTTGTGTCTAAAGTAAGAAAAAAAATCTGGTTCAAGTAAAAAATATAAAACAGGGTGATGAAAATTGTTTGTAAACTGCGCCTTTAAGGATTTTGTCTGACTAGGTTGCTGCACACTGCACAGCATCAAGAAAAAAATCATTTCACAAGCTTGTGTATTGTTAGTTTACTAATAATTTTTAAGAATCATTCTACACTGTTATGATGTTTGATTGTCCAGTGCTTATTTACCGTGATTTATCAACACCAGAACCAGGGTTCAGATGACTGCAATCAAACCAACCACCATAAAATATTCTTATTCGGAGTTAATTTTAAGCTGACGAACATTGCATCTTGCACGATCATCCCAGAAAATCATAATTATATGTATTCATGTTGTTGCAGTATTCACACTTAGGGTTTAACTAAATTAATATTATGTAAACTTTCTGAGGGCAGCTTAATTACAAGAAAGGTCTGCGCAAATCAATGTTTGGAATTATTCACAGTGTTATTTATCATATACTTAGGTGGTAGAAGGGCTGGGCCGCATTCCATTACTGCTGAAATCACTGAGATTACTGAGCTTTAAGTCAACAGTATTTGGACAGATTCAGTGGTCAGTGGAGATAGTGTTTGTCTCAGTAGGAATAGTTTCAGAATAATCTGCAATACTGTAATACAGGAGGTTATATGTATAACCAATAAGTGAATCACATAAAAGAACCAATTTAACTTAAACACAGTTGATTAAATCGTATTACATCCAAACAAATGGCTAGCTTACAAGTGTATGGTCATTCTAACTTATTTATTAATAAGATTGTATATTTATATATGAATACATACATGTAATTATACTGACCTTGTATTACGTTATTTAGCTTTATGTGCATGTGCCACAGCCACAAAAATCTTGTAATTATCTCCAGTCTTCGTAACAGCAATAAGTTCTTCACTCAGCTTTAAAACTCCCGCCATCACGTTTTTCACTGACACTACACAACCTCTGCAGCTCCAGTAATCTCGTCTAGCCTCACACGGGGCTAACATAAAACTTGGTGAAAACAACTTTTAGTGGTTTCAGTAGTTTCGGAACTGCTGCTGACGTTGTTGAGATCACTAACTGTGTGAAATCAGCAGTAACTGAATGTCCACCTGGTTTCCTGGTCACGGGAAGGAATATAATGGAGTTTTGAGAGCATTATAGCATTTTTATTCAAAAAAATTACAGTCATATAGGTGTGATTTTACTCCATTGTCAAGTTCGTAGTTATTTCTGCTGAATGTTTTGTCACGTTCACAGGCAGTAGTGTCAGAAAGGACTTCAATATTTATCTTTATAGGAAAATGTGTTGAATAAAATTGCAATGAGTGGCCACCCTATGTACCCACAAGTGCTAAAAGTATCTTCCTACTCTGAAGTTTCTGGTTCAAATACTTGGCAAAAAATGAACATGAGTGCATTTATACATGTAAATTCTGGTGCCTCCTTTTAACATATCATTAGATGCAGACATTCATGAGAAACTGTTACAAAATGCCATGTAACAAGTATGTAAGCATCAATGCTATTTTGGTATTTGTATACAATGAAAACATCCAGATTAAGTCAAAACCGGGATAATTTTTAGTTTTTAAATTTTCTCAGTGGAGAAACCCTTGGACTACCTTTTAATTATTTCTGTTTGCGTGTAAATGAGACACGGGCATCCCCATAAAAAAATATTGCGCTATGCCACTGCTGGTGAGAAAGAATGTAACGCTGTTGGGCAGCTGTATATGTGACACAAAGGCACTGCCATGTAATTCATCATGTCAGAGGAGGTGGGCTATTTAACAGTAATGTTACTTTCCAACCATCAGGACTTCACAACATCTAATGATAAGTTTATTTATATATATATATATATATATATATATATATATATATATATATATATATATACATTTGTGTATGCATTTTGAAAGGCTGAAACTAACTAAAATTTTTATTTTCACAGTTAGGTTTTAGCTGTTGAATTGTTAGTACAGAAACTACTGAGTTGTCTTTAGAACACAAGCCATACATTAAGATTTCATCCATCCATATCATTGTAGTGTCACCACTTAAAATTATGTTTACACCAAATTGCTGATGGGGAGGCTGCGCACTAATTGAGCACCTTGCACATAAAGGTTGTTATGAACACCAAGAGCCTCGCCTGGAGGACGGGCTAACAACGACGACAGTGCAATTAGGTCAGCAGTTGCACAAGACAAGGGCCTCTGCAATTCTCCCCACCTGCACTGAAGTGCAGCAATGTAACACAACATATGTATCGGGAAATCGTGGTCTGTCTTCTTCAAGCCTCCCAGCTGTCATCAGCTCGCCAGGATGGTCCTGGGTCCTCGATGTTCCACTGTCTGTCGTTAACCGAACCTTCCACCATCAGCCTCCGGCATCATGCTAACGATGAGGTCTAAGGTGTCCAAAGGGTCCACCATCATAGAATAGAATATAATCTTAACTTAATTAACTAAACAGCCGTTCCCCTCCTATCTAAATGATGTAGTACAACTGTGTAGTATTCTGTAATCTAAACTGCTTAGTGTAAACCCACAGTATTTAGATAATGTATTTCATTAAATTGTAACCTTCAAACAAAGCATTATCCACTAACTAGTTTAAGTACAAAGTGCCTACCTCTGGCTACAACCACTCCAAACTCCTTTAACTCTTCTGTAAAATTATTAAACAAACAGTTGCTGAGTAAGCAAGAGTCTCCTTTAGTACCAGCTTGTTCTGAGGGCCCAATTTTGCAAAATAGCCACAGGTAGGCTGACCTCTTAACCTCCAGACCTCGCCTCAGTTTTTCATTTTAAAAATGCACAGTAAATTGTATGTACATATAAATTACTTTTGCAGATGTTTCTTATTGTCAAATTGAAAATTGCAGAAAGTGTATTCTATGGTGGGCACAAATGTTCTTGTCTAGTGTCAGAAACATGGCAATGCTGGACATTTACACCAGTTTGAACGTGATGGGGTGGATACCAGACTTTTAGTTAATGCAGTAGATGTTCCGTCTCGATGCTACACCACAATTATGATTAGAACCAGAGACACTGATGTACTGGTTCATACTGTTTGCTTCATTAATAATCTTCACAATGTTGTAAAGCTGTTAATGTCTATTGAGACTGACAAACATAAGCATATTTTAGCGGCTCATAAAGTATCATCAGTCTTGGGTTGTAACAGTTCAAAAGTTTTACTCGTATTCCATGCTGTTACTTGTTCAGAAAATGTATTGCAGTTCAGAGTGTGAGGAAGGAAATGGTTGGGAAAACCTGGAAATCCTTCCCAGAGTCCACATCAGGGTTTTTTTGGTAATGGCACGAGGCAGTACCTTTATTAGAGTTTGGTGATGAGTGTAGAAAAGCCTTTCCACAAAGTCTGTACAGGTGAATTAGAACATCTAGTAAAAAAAAATACAAAATATTACAGCACTTTCACTGTTTATAGTGGTAAAATTATATAGGTATCTAACTTGAAGTTTTACCATAATGTCAGAAAAATATGTTGGCAACATTTGAGGTATGCTTACGTAGTATAAATGTAAGCAACTTGATGACATGACAAGGGGAAATTCTCTGTGTACGTGGCTAGGAATTTTAGCAGTTATAGTGCATTCTGTCTGATATTATAAAGAAGTATAGAAGGGAAATTGCTTTCTTGAAGAGAGATAGCACAATTTAAATAATCTACTAGAACTGAAATTATGTGTTCCTACTGTACATATATGTAGTAACATAAAACTGCTTGTCAGATACATGGGATATAACACAAGTGATTACTCACTGTCAGAGCAGAAGGTTGCTAGAGTAGCTTCCAGTAAGTCGTCACGGATACGTTCCATGCGATGTGCAGGTTCTTCCCCAATCAGCCAGAATGTGCGCATCTCTCCTTTTCCCTAGTCAATAACACCAGTATTGTACAGACAACCCGACTTGTCCAGTAGAAATAGTCATTAAGATTCCTATAAGTGAACACAATTTTTCTATGCATACAGTTAAAAATAAAATCATGTTAAAGAAGCAATATAAGAAATGTGTCTTCTAGAAATATGAAAATAATATACTGCTAGTGTAATAAGCGGATGTTGTGATAATAAGGCATAAGGCAAATAAATGAGGCAGCGAACTGAAGGGAGTCCTGAAAGAACACTGAAGAATGTAAAATAATGTAAAATACGAGATAAGAGATATCTTTTATGCTGAAGCAAATGGCAAATATAAATGAATGCTAGAATTGTATTTTAAAGTTACTAGTGATATGAGAGTTAGTGATACACAGCAGTTGGAGAAGAATGTATAAAACTGAATATCCACTTGAATAAAATGGCAGAATGTTGAGGTACTGGTACTTCTTGATAGTTTCACACTATAAATGGAGGAACACATATTTGTGCTGTCACGTGACATTTCAGTGGCTAGACCAGCTTCATCAGGCAGTGAGTTCACTTTCATGCACTACTTGGTTCGTAGCCACAATTAATTTTATTTTATATTCCATTTCCATCGTATGGGAGCAACAAATATTCAAATTTTTGTAAACAATTGCAAACATAATTGATTACACAAGAATTTTTCTTCGTTATTTTTTGCATTGCATGTTACTGTGTATAAACACAGTACGTATTATCTTCTCCACTTAACCTATATATTAACGTCATGTAACAGACAGAGGTACAAATATTTAACAGATGATACTTGTAAAAACGTACATACACACAGAGGGATGACACACACAAAATGTGTGTCGTCTCTTCATGTGTGTATTTACAAGTACAGTATCATCTGTAAGTACTTGTACCTGTCTATTATATTACTTTATTACAAATAAAACAGAAAGAGTTGTGCACAAGTACTCACAGGATGGTACTTGCAGATAGAAACACACACACATAGGACGAACACATTTTTCCGCGGAAGATGTAGTCTGCGAAACGTTGTGACCGCTGTTCGTCCTGTGTGTGTGTGTGTGTTTCTATCTGCAAGTACCATCCTGTGAGTACTTGTGCACAACTCTTTCTGTTTTATTTGTAATTAGTAGCCTAGCGGCCTTTCCCGCCATTGTCCTATTATATTACTTTGTTAGCCTAGCAGCCTATTTCCCGCCATTCTTACACATTAATGTGGAAAGCTGTGACATACTTTGATTGATACAATGCCTCTCTCCTCATATATGTAGCCACCCAGACGGTCCAGCAGTTTGGCAGTCGCCTGAGAGATGTGTATCTTGAGGGCCTCCCCAGAGGATTCCATGCGAGACGCAGTGTTGACAGTGTCTCCAAACAAGCAGTAACGGGGCATCTTGAGGCCCACCACTCCGGCCACACATTGACCTGTAAACAGGCACACAGTCGTGAGGAAGGCACTGCTTAGTGTAGACTTCACTAGACAGGCATCACTCCCTACACTGTAGCCGTGGACACAATGTCTGGAACTGAGCGAGACGGTGCAGTGGTAATGCATTGCACTCACATTCTAGAGGTCTTGGGTTTAATCTCAGGCTCTGGCCATCCTGATTTTGATTTTCCACGGTTTCTCGTAATTGCTCCAGACGAAATATGGGATGGTTCTTTAACGTAGGGCATGACAGTTTCCTTTCCTAGTCCCTGTCCTTATGCGAACTTGTTTAACTGGCACTAATGATCTATGTCGCTTTTGACGAGACATAAAGCAAAATAAAAATAAAACCATGTTTGGATTTGCATCGTACCACACTGTATGAGTCTCAATTTAGTGGTCTGTTCATAAGAAGGTACCACCTCTTAGTTTAAAGATTGCCACCCTGCAATAATGGCTATGTCCAAGGATGGCATGAATGTACAAAATACATGACTTAAGTGGCAGTGGCCAGAATGTTGTTTACTGTGTGAGTTTAATATCTGTGACACAATAAAAGGTAACAATAGTACACTCACACTGCATTGTCCACTCGAGTCACTAGAGGAGTCTGGGGGGATGACATCCCAAACAGCGTATTCCACATGTCAGGATATGGCTTAAAGTCTCATGGATGTATGACACCAGTATTAGCGCCCTTAAGTCTTAATACAACATAATATTGTTGCTGCATGAGATACACAAAAAAATATTAAAATAAAGGCAGACAGCAACATGTCATTCTTAATAATATTTTTAATTTTGTTTTAACTACAGGACAATTTTTAGGTAAGTTGCATCATGTTCCAATTTGTGCTGCAAATTGTATAAAAAGTGGTACATGTTTGATTACGTATTGCAAACTGCTACACCGGAGATTGATTTTCAAATAAATTCACAAGTTGAACACAATAATTACATATTAAGGAACTCAGTTTTGGCAATATGTTAATGATTATGAGATATGGTTATACAGTAATCTCTTACCTATGTTTTAAAAGTTGGTTGAAAGCTTGAGAAATGCCTATGTATTGTGACATCTGCTGTAAAAACTTAAATCATTAGCAGTGCTTAATAATGTCCTCAATTTTTAACGTCTCATCACATCATACTGAAGACTGAAAGTTAATTAAAACTTCCATTAGCATATGCTACAGTAGTGAAACCTTGTAAGAATGTTTGTAAAGATACTGTTTACCCTAGAGCCCTGCTGAGAGCAACAATAGGAATATACATATGAAAGGATATTACGTGAGACTCGACCATCTTTCGCAATATCACTTTCAGACTAAGACCATTTTCTGTATTTAGAAGAGTAAACCATTGCTTTGGGAATGAAGGTGAGGTGAAGTGTGAGGGTTTTACGACACTTTAACAAGGTCTTAAGAGTCAATGAGGATGAAGTGAGGTGAAGGGACAACACAACAGCAATGCCTGAGCCAGGATTCAAACCCAGGACCTCTCACATCATAGACCGACGCCTAACTGATTACGCTACGTAGACTGACTCTGTGAATGAAAACATGGGGGGGAAATGTGAGTAGGTGGTTTCGAGAGTTTGTTGAGCAAAAGAGATATTTTCTCACAATTTGTATGGGTATGGAAAATCAGTTTAAAAGATCCAGTAGCAGTATGGGCAACACCGAGAGCAACATAAAAGCCGGTGTCGACATATATGTAGGTGCAACAAGTACTGGGCCATTTTTTCCCCAATGATTGAATTTATCTAAATTGGATGATAATTGTATAAGAAGTTTATCTTTAAAACTAGGTAATTAGTGTTTGTCTTTATTTACCTTCTTTTAACATCAAAGCATCTAGAAACCACAGAATTTTAATTTGACTAGATCTTGAACACTTAGCACAACCAAACCGAAACACTATAATAGCTGACTTAAGTGAAAAATTAATGTAAATGGCGCTGCTTACCTTGAAGCTAAGGCGGCAGCAAGCATAGGGTTTTACAGGTTAAATTTTTTCCACCTGGCTTAGTAACGGTTGAAGTTACATATGCCACCACTGACTTTATCCTTCGTCTCGGTGCCGCATACATTGCTATGGATCGTTCAGGCAGTTTTTTTTTTCAATACTGTACCCTGAAAGTTGTGGCCAAAAAGTATTTTTACACACAAAAAACACATGAAAATGGCTATTCATAATTTTTTCTGCAACTTTATTTATGTAGCAATGTTCTCCTTTTCTCAGTGCAGAAAATGGTTTTCTCTGGAACCAATATCATAAAAGGTGACCGAGTGCCATTGAAAATAATTTAACATGAACATGTAAAACCCTATTGTTTCTCTGCCAGGGCTCCGAGGTAGGCAGCACCCGTAAATGAATATACGTAATTATATCTCAGACAGCACTTTTGTCCCTGCGTGCACTGCTTACAAATCCTGTGATTAGACAAATTTATCGTAAATGTAACTTCTATGATATACTCTTGAAACATAGTTGTATTCTGAGGAGCTTTGGTTTACCAAATTAGTCGCATATTTCCATACAGTATTTCCTTTAAGATAAATGAATTAATTCAAAATACCATTTGGCTCTTAGGCCACATGAAAATGTAAAGAAATGAACAATACATAACAGCTGTGGAAGTGTAGTTAGCTATGAGACGAAAATGGCTCCACATTTTAGTCGGTGTGTACCAGAATGTATGCCAATACGCAGCCGCAACTGCTCACTAGGTCGGTGTCGGATGCGGAAGGAGGCAGCGGCAGACAGTAGGTGCAGTGCCATGCTGGCCACCTCGCCTGCGTGCCGGTCACCATTGCGCTCCGGCAGTCCGCTCACCACCATGTAGGCATCCCCGATAGTCTCCACCTTGTACACGTCGTAGTTCGAGATGATGGAGTCGCAGCATGTGTACAGGTCATTGAGCAACTCTACCACCTGCAACACACAGCGCTCCATTGCTCTTTGTATCACATTGTGTAATAGCAACTACATCACCTTTATGAGCTCAGACAGTACCAGACAATAGTCTACCCAAACTATCTGAACAATAACACATTGCTGACATTCATACTCTTGCCAAGGCTGAGTCTGCAATCATATTTTGTCTAGCTTCCATGAGACTGTGCAGTCATCATCACTGAAAACTTGTTGCTTAGAAAAACATTACACAGATGGATGTTCAAGTCAGATGGGCTCTACCCATTACTAAGTGTATTAACCTTAGTAAGTGTTCTAAGTCAGCAGGATCTTGTACAGAAACTATGATAATGTATTTCCTATTGTAAAGATGCGAGAAATGCTACAGGATGGTCAGACCTGTAGGAATACCTTTCTCTTTTCAGCTTGAGCTATTTTTCAGCATTGCATTATACGTTAAATCCAGTCTTCATTGCCTTCCAACCGTAAGCAACCTCAACAGCCACAACCACCGCCTTGGTTCAAGAGACTTGTATAAGTATGTGAATTGAGAAAGTAATTACTACAAGTTCTTTAGAGACAGTTAACAGCGGAAATGTGTCTAAATTTACTATCCCTGAGGTGTACATGGGGAGTGGTGCAACTTTATACCACACTCCGATTTTCCCATTTGGCAAATGACATTGCCAGGTATGGCATGCAAGTCATTGCCAACAGAATGTGTTAAAATCGGATAGTTTTAGAAACTGAGATGCTGTGGGATAGGAAATTTCTTAGTGAGGTAATAGGCTCATTGTCCTCTAGCCATCAGATATATGATCACACAAACGTAAATGGCTGGTGTTTAGCTGATAGCCTAAAGGTGTATTTTCAACCATAGGTACGCTTAGAGAACTATCTCTCTACTCTAATACGTAGTAACATGGGTGTTGGTACGTGTCTGTTGAATAACCTAACAGAAACCTGGTAGTCATTTTGGCCAGATATTACTTCATTGTAGTCATTTTTCAATAGGTCTGCACTATGGATGTCATCAACACAAATTATTATTATTATTATTATTATTATTATTTTTTGCATTGGAGACTTAAACCCACTTCACCTATCTCTTATCCTACTTTGCAGTATGTATACTTCCAATAGTGACATCATATAGATGCTAGCTACCATACCTGTTGGTCATGTAGTATTTACAAATCACATTGTTTACCCATATATAGGATGACCAGAGAACTTAAAATGAAAATGAGAACACTAATAGTGAAGAAAGTAGGACATGTACAAGAAGCAGATATGTACAATATTATATAATTAACACTACATATAAACGCCTACCTCGGGTGGGATCGGGATAGCGAACTACGCTGTTGATGTGAGTGAAGGGCGCCAGCAATACTCCCCAGGTACTGCACTTCGAGACTCTTAGGCCTCAGGGTGTGGTTTGTTCAGTGTGTTCGGTATCCCACCCGACGCGTTGATGTGAGTGATTGAATGCCACTTAACGCGCGGCACGTTGATGTGCGTGATTGAGTGGTGAAAGCACGTGAATGGATTAACACATATGACACCGACTATACCGGAACTACACACTTACTGTAACAATAACCCTAAAGCACACGATAGTGCACGTGATAGTGAACTTTGCGTAGTGACTACGACCGGCTGGTATATCACACGTGGTTGGTGAGTGATCAGTGTGGAGCTGGTGTACGAGGTGAGTCTACGACACCAGAAGGTGCACCTCCTTAAGTAGCGAGGGGCTGGCGGCCACTATGATGGGCCGTCAGGTTCGCTTGGAAGCTGGCGTAGAGCGTTGAGTTGCGGTGAGCACGTGCCTAACTAACGTGTCACAAGGCAACCGTTCCCGTGCACGTTGTAGTGTGGTAGGGCTCTACAAGTGATGTTAGCAGTACAGTGCAAAAACTGTGGTGAGCTATGCTAGGCCGGTGGTGGGGTGAATGGCACGTAACACGCTGCACGCAGAGTGATGCTCTCAACGAGATGAATTGCGTAAGTGCGTGATAATGAAATTAATGTACAACGTACTGCTCACATGTATGCTGAACACAATGGCGGTGTACTAACCTGCACGTGGTCTGTCACAAAAACATGAATTACGCCCTTAAAATATTACACAAATACAAAATAACCCTAGCAACGCGTGTGCAAAATTATGCTGAATAAAACAATACCAAAACGAACCTCGTATGGTGAAGGATGAGTGCCGATGTCTCCCGATACAAAAGTCCCTAACCACGTGGCGGTGATAATGCCGACGTGGTGTTTTAAGTTAAAAAATACCAAAAATGGTCACAATTATTAGGTTAAGCGGATGCGCAAAGCAATGGGGAATATCTGGTAACGTGTGCTAAGCAAAGGTGAACCGGTATACTAACGAGACTATGGAAAACTAACAATCAGTGAAACAAAAGATGATGAGCACACGGACAGGCGTCTTACCTCTCCGGAAGACTATGACGAACTGCCACGAGGAAGGCAACCGCTAGGGGCTCCTTGCCTTGCTATGGGGTTTACACACTTCCGGTACCTCGTGCGTGTGAAATATTAATATTAATATCTTACGAAAATGGCACACACTTAATTACATAATAAATTTAGTTACATATTTTGCTGATATTGAATAATGCATTTCTAAATGTCTGCTGAAAACATGAAAGTAAACATAGCGAACATGGTAGCCCTTGATGGCCTTCGGCACACACTGTACACTGCTGTTTGATACACAATACACTTCGCACTAAATGATTTGGCATGCATACACACTGGGGTTGCGGAATGATTATGGGAGAGTTTGAGAATGCTTTTGAGTGGGTAGAAAAGGACACACTTGCGCCGTTATGGGCTTAACCCATACTCTGGCCCTGCGGCCGGCGTCAATATCTTTACAACAGATATAAGATCCCAAAAGAAGCACTAAGTATTCAGCTTCAGTATCAGACATAGATGCATATACAACATTGAACTGCTAATGTTTAAGAGCAGTGTGATGTATACCGGGCCTGGCATCTGTAAATGATAGTTGAACTCTGTTCTCTGTTGCTGTGTTACAAGCTTTTATTGCTTCATGAACCAAATTTAATAAAAAGAGAGGCTTTATATGTTTTTCACAAATTCCTCTTCACAGTAGACACCCAGACATTCACCCTACTCGTGAGGGACAGTATGCAAGACAACTCACACATCCTTTGTACTCATTATTTCTATCAAAGAGATAAAGAAAGTTTTGAAATGTATGTTTTAACACATTCACTGCTAAAGTAATATTGACTTACACAACCGTGGTGCTGAACAAATATCTTTGTAGTAAACAAGACTTGCTAATGTCATCTAAAGACGTCATTAGCACCTAGGTAGGGCATCGACAGGACGTTTCCAGACGTCATCAGCATTAAATGTGTTAAACTCACCTGCTTGCTTCTCGTCAGCACTTTTTTTTTCAGTAAGTCTCTGACAAATATAAATGTCTCTTTGTATATTAGTGTTCCATGTTTAATGAACCTTCCTTGTATCAAGAAGTGAGACGTGACTTCACTTTAGGTAGAAGGCCTATATGGAAATATACTAATAATGAAAATGTACTAAACTGTTGCTAGTACACCAGTTGTCGAGAGGTATTGGAACATAGGTGGCAACATCAATGTAAATGTTATACACACCTGCAATGGTGTGCTGAGGGCAGATAGCTCAGTGAAGCCAACTATGTCGCTGAAGTAAATAGTGACACAGTCAAAGCTCTCTGCCTCTACAGGATCTCCTCTCTTGAGAGCATCTGCCACAGTCCTACAATAGAAAAATATGTCAACAACTTTTGCCTAATATATTCGGCCAGATGGTTGTAATACATGCCTTGCTGTAGTTAGGTAGGTTTGCTAAATCACATTGTTGATTCCCAGGTTGTATCTAAATGCTTGCAAGAAACTCCAAAGTTTTAAGATGATAACAAGAACTATTCAGACATTCAATGGATGTGGTCTGTAAGTGCATTCAAATAAATAAAATGGGACCACAGCCTGTGTTACGTGAATGCTGATCAAATAAATTGAGTCACTGAATTTCTGTGCGAAATGTTTTCTCAAATATAAAAAATTTATTGTTATTAGAGTTAATAACCGTAACTATACATTACTAAGGGTTCTATCTGCCAAAAATTAGTTTGCACTTGCGAGACCTCAAACAGCAAAAGCCCTATATCTACCTCTTGCCTTGTCATTATTGCTACATAGCTTCTATTCTCAAGATGCTCAACTGGAATGCAATATTTTCATTGGAGACTCATTTGAATGTTATGTTAAATTGTGAACTATTTTTTTGGCTCCCTAATAAAAATAAAAATGTTGTGTATGTCTAAATTCTATTCTAAAGTTAATAAACTAAACATTTAGTAGCTAAAACTGAATCTAAGAAACACCTATTCACTTTTTTCATGTCCCAAAAAATAATTTATATATATATTAAGCCTGTTAGTGATGACAAACTAAATAATGAGTGAGTATTAAAAAAGAATATTAGATATTGCCACTCAATGATTACTAATCTTTCATCAATCAGTAGAGACAAAATATGTTTAGACTGATGCAGCGTTAACAATATTGTTACATTGTATAATATGGTTTATGGTACAAAAACATGCAACATGTGTAAGTTCATGGAGTATTGCGATTTTTAATTGCTATAATGAAGTAAGGTCATGTTTAAAAATTATTATGTATTATTATTATTAGCCTATTTTTATTGCTAAGTATGATACAACTGTCATGTAAAGTGTAAAAAATCTAGACTTATCTTTGTTGTGAACCCGGCCTTATATTGACTGCGATTCATCTTATAAAACAGCTCCTTTATTGGGCATATAAATTTACGCAGCCTGTCACTCACTAATGATTAGATTCTTAAGTATTAATTATGTGAATGACCAAACTGAAATAGCCGTTCCTTGCGAGGTACTTGTCGTCGCGTCCAGTGTCCGATAGAGACGTGGCCTCGACTGTATTAGTGCGGCAGTCGCAAATAACGCACTTATCCAAAATTTCTCTTAACCTCTACAATATTTTAATTGCTACTATCGTTCCGTTTTAGGACGTCACTTTAGTAAGGTTCCCGCGGACTCCTGCCGCGATCAAACGTCTAAAAATTTAATCAACTGAAAATTGTAGCTGACCGTGCGAACCACCTTTCGGAGGGGTCCACGGGCAACTGCCGCGATCGAAACTTTCAAAACTTTAATCAACTTAAAATGTAGC
>PNEQ01003586.1:9305-38326 GCA_003012365.1 Medauroidea extradentata | reverse complement strand
CAAAAAGTACTAAAAAGCGAAATTTTAGCGCGCAATTGTATCTATTAATGCGTATATATAAAAAAATGTTTTAACTAAAAATCTAAAAAAGATATTTTTGTACTCTAGATAGTATGTTCCAACAACCTACAAAATTCTGTGAAAATCTAAAATCATGCAGCAACCTCGATTTGTTGATTTAAAATGGAATGACCCTACAGTAAACTACACTGTGGCATCAATGGGGTGTATAAGATACACACTTCACTGTAAGACGACAAACAATACAATGGTGCAGGGGTTTCAAGTTTCAATCTATGCCAAACAAATCAATGGTTGGCATTAAGTAAAGTACTGTATCAAAGTACAAACTACACAATAACAAAAAGACTCAACGTGGGGCAACATTCAGTAAGGAATTAATGTATGTTTACAATTATTCTAAATTACCATATGTGATCGCTCATCAGTCAACCGCAGTTTTGAGGAGGGAATCGAAGAGAGTTTTAATATTGCTCCAGGCCTTATTACACTACACGTTTGTTTACTATTCTTCCCTTATTCTACATTGATGACCGTAAACATGCCTTGAAATGAAAACTAGTATAATTTACTTTTGTGCAGGAAAATGAATCACTATTTTATATATATATATATATATATATATATATATATATATATATATATATATATATATATATATATAATGTATGTATATGTATATACACCTGGTGGAAAGTAAATCGCGGAAAATCTCACATATACAGATAGCCAGACCTAAATCAAGAATAATGACTATAGGAACCACATCTCTATTGTCAATAGTATGAGCGTAGTACCATCGTGAAAGTTGTGTTTATGAACATGTTAAGTGACGATAATTCAACAACCCCTACAAATGGAACGCTGAACTTCCGAATTCGACTCGGAAGCATGACGACACGTGTACTAATGGCTCACACCGAAGCGGTGCACGAGCTTAAGATGGGATCCATAGAAAAAATCTGCAGTAGCGCCTTGGCAGCATTTCTTAATGTACTTGCTACATGGGTTGCCTACCTGACTGCATTACCACAATGCTCTGACTTTTGAGTGCCTGTATCTCGGAAACGGTTTGTCTGAGCGTGTTCGGACAAGTGCACCTTTCTTGTTCCTTAAGTCATTCCGGTTCTTTATTCACTATGATGGTCTGCTACAGGCGTACACGTATAGAAATACATGCATAATAACAGAGGCAACCCCATGTTTCCATCGCATGGGATGGGATGGTATTCACACTTTATTCTCTGCACACGTGTCATCATGCATCCTAATCAAATTCGGAAGCTCAGCGTGATTGTTGAATTATCGTCACTTAACATGTTCCCTAACACAACTTTCACGATGGTATTACGCCAATACTATTGACAATAGAGATGTGGTTCCTATGCTCATTATTCTTGATGTAGTTCTGGCTACCTGTATCCGTGAGTCTTTCTGCGATTTACGTTCTACCCTATACACAGGTTGTATATTAATTCCTTATACAACACTTGAAGGCAGGTAGTACGAGCCAAAACAAGCACTTTTTAACTGTAAACCTGTAGGCGGAAATGTATCATCTCCGTAGGGGACCGCGATGAAAACTCAGCTTCGGCAACCCCGCTGCACACCACCTGCTGACACAATTTAGAGTAGAGTGCACGCAGCAAGGTTCGATGTTACGTTGCACCATGCAGATTAGAGCATTACACTGCCCTGTCGAAGGTCTTTAAAGTCCCTACCCCCTGTTCCCTGGCCATCTCCCTTTCGCCGCATGTTTTTTTTTTTTTTTTTTTTTTTGAAAAAGGTGTTGAGTAGTGAGTCAAAATATTTGGCTAAGGAAAGTGAAAGTTCTCGTTTAGTTTTTGGGCCCTCCCCTCTCCCCATACCCACCGCTCTTCCCCTTCGCTTAACTTGGTGGTAACGAAGGAATGATAAAAGTGATTTATGTTGAAGTCTTTTATCCATGTAATTTAAACCTACCCAACAAACAATGACAATTTTTTGACATTTGCTTGATTTTAAATCTTTGTACAGAAGTGGTTCAAAATGTTGTCCTCCTTTTTCAACACGAAGTTGGCAATGGCAAAGCATGTTTTTTTTATTCTCTCCAGCATTCCCGGTGAAGCTCGAATCCTGACAAAGCCTTCTTGGATTCTCTCTACAAGGGTTTCTTGGTTTGGTACTGGAGTTTCGTAGACTAGAGATTTGACAAAACCCCATAAAAAAAGTCTATGCAAGTAAGGTCAGGTGACCTAGGGGGCCATGGCACCGGCCATCCACGTCCAACCCATCGAATACCAAAAACTCTCATCAGGTACTGTCGCACAACAAGCGAAAAATGTGGTGGAGCCCCATCGAGTTGGAAAAACATCCCCTGCCATACGTTTAAAGGAATCTCTTCGAGGAGTCCAGGCCGATCGTTTTGCAAGAAGGCGAGGTATGCAGGACCGCCAAGTCTCCGGGGCAAGAAAAACAGGCCTACGAAATGATTGTCCACAATATCAGCCCAAACGTTCACCGAGAAATGGTCTTGGCATGCTGTGACAAAAGACGCGTGAGGATTTTGATCTGACCACACATGAGTATTGTGAGTGTTGAAAATCCCATCTTATGTGAAGTGCACCTCGTCAGTAAACAAAACGCAAAAATCAGGATTTGCTTCCACTTGACCATGTACCATTGAGAAAAATTAGTGTGTGGAGGATGATCAGCCGGGCCTATGGCTTGAACTTTTTCAGTGTGATAAGGGTGAAGTTGTCGCTCATGAACAACTTGCCAAACAGTTCGGTGACTAACACCAATAACATGCGCTTCAGACCTTGTACTCGTACTTGGGTTGTTTTCAAACCTGTGAAGAATATCCTCCTCAAAGCTTGGTGTGCGGACTCTCCGTGGTACACCGGCATTGGGTCTCTTTGCAGACAGCGTACCCGTATAACGCAACCGACCGACAATCCAATGGAAAATTGTGTGTGATGGAAGACGGCATTCCGGGAATCTTTCTTGATACACTCGACGAGCTCGTATTCCATTTTGACCAGTTTCACCATAGGCAAGAACCATGTGGGTGTACTTACTGTTAGAATACACCATCACTGCTTGAACACCTCAACACACAGTTAGATGCGAAACCAACACATGCACCAATTAGTTGACTAATAAACAGAACCGTTGACTCCTGGTCGAAGCGGTGTGGTTGCTGTGTTTCTGCAGAAAAAGGCTGCGAAAGAGCAGGACTCTCAACCTCTTCTGGCAAAATGGAAGGTCAGGGGACAGGGGGTAGGGGATGGGGGCTTCAAAGACTGTCAACAGGGCAGTGTAATGTTCTAATCTGCATGGTGCTACATCGAACCTTGTTGGGCACACTCCACTCTAAATTGTGTCAGCAGGTGGTGTGCGGCGGGGTTGCCTAAACTGAGTTTTCATCGCTCTCCCCTACAGAGAAAATACATTTCCGCCTACAGGTTTATACTTAAAATGTGCTTGTTTTGGCTTGTACTACCTGCCCTCAAGCATTGTATCATGAATTAATATACACACGTTATATTTTTTTATCTCCATGGATTAAGAATGCTAGGTTAATGTTGCAGCATATATTACTGTTGTTCACTTCTTTACAAAGGAAAATATGTGTAGATTGTGTACTGTGTATAATTAATGATTTTTTATATACTGATTATTAAAAACCCTTTTATTTCAGCTCAAGTTCAATCTGAGGCATGCATTCGATGATGTAACTGACAATGATGATGATGATTATGATGAGGAAGAAAATAAGTATGATCATCGTGATGATGTGAGCAGCATTGCAGGCAAGTAGATAACTTTCAAAACTATTTAGGAAGAAGATAGGTCATAGATAGTTAATGTAATCTTGAGAGTTGCTACATGCTTTCATAACTAGGTAAAGTCTTTTAGAATATAACATGTAAGTTTTGCATTTATGCCAATTGGAGTTTAAATAATTTAGAAAAACGTCTGTATTGTAAAACTTTCCTGATTTTGACATTTCTCTTTTGACCAGCGTGTCTGTAAATCTTGTTTATCCAGGAAGTCAGGGTGGTTTAAAGGCCAACGCAAATGATTTGCCAAGTATTATTCTCATAATGTACATAAATGTCAGTGTCAGCAAACCTGTACTGTGTCGTACCAGGCATCAGGCCGGGTGTCATATAAGCCCCCATCTCACCAATAGTCCTCTCGGAGTGCTCGCTAGTCAACCCACCATCATTAGGCCTGCAGCAGAGTTCATCCCCCTGTTATGTGCGCCAATGTAGCTGCGTTTACGTTATAACCCAGTGTTGTGTTAGTCTGCAGTGATTGGCTTCAGTGTGTGTTCTGCTGTGTTGTTCCAATACCCATGGTAATGGGATATGTAGAAGCAGTGATCAGAAGCAGGGTATGTGCCACAAGTCAGTAACCAAGGGTAACCAGTGCCCTTGTTGGGAGATTGTTCTCAACTAGCTGCAAGAAAAAGTAACCAAGTTATGTATTTTATTTATTTCGTCCAGTAGGGCCCATGATAGTGACAAACGTAATAGGGCTATAGAGCATGTCAGTCATTGACATACAAATTAACACGTCAATAAATAGACAATAGTCATATGCAACCAAAATTATAAATATAACATGACAAAATGTAATAAGTTAGCATACATGAAGGCAGTGTTCATCATATAACATCATAAGCTTACAAAGTGGACAAGACACACTTAAAGGACACATCATCAACAGGTCCAAAACAACTATGTGTGAAACTTTGTATGTATTCACATTGCCTATTATAAGTATCTGTAAATCCCTTACCATAATACGTAATAGGAATGAGCTAACAAGTTCACGTTTTGTTTCTTTTTAAATTCTTTAGTATCACTGTCAAACAGATCATGCAGGTTTTTTTGGTAGTTTATTGGTGTTATGTTTATGTGTATTATGGTTTTTAGTAAACAATTAAAACCATTTAGTATTTTCTGCAGCAAAACCTAGCAGGGTATAAATGAACTGATTGGAAGAGTTAGAATTTTGATTCAATTCTCTACATGAGCTAAGTCCTCTTTTATTTCCTAAAGTTCTTTATGCCTTTCTCTGCATTTTGAGTACTTTAATGCTATTCATTGAATTTCCCTAGAACATTATGCCATGAGGCATGACTGAATGAAAATGAGCAAAATAAGTCAATTTTGCAGCTTCCTTGTTTACTATATTTATAGCATTTCTTAAAGCAAAAAACGTACGCTAAATTAAGTGTTGGTAAGAATTGAGAAACATTTTTTTTTCTTTTCAATTTAAGTTTAATTTTATGCACGTTACTTGATCAATTTGTTTTTGTTGGAAGTATATTAATCAAAGCCCACACTCAACTTGGTAGGTAAAGCCATCACTTGGTTTTTCAAAAGCTTCTATAACTGTTTTTCCTACAAGTAATGTACTAGTGTCATCAGCAAAGAAAACAGTCGATGCAATAGGACCAACAAATAGTGGCAGATAATTAATAAATAACAAAAACAGAAATGGACCTAGTATCGACTCTTGTGGTACCCCATATTTATTATATTTCCCGTATTTTATATGTTTTCAAAATAAGATATTAATTTAAGGATAATTTCCTTTATCCCATAAAATAGAATTTTTAAAAATAGGATTGAATGATAGACACAGCCCGTTCATTATTTTTTATCACAAAATTAGTTAATGGATATTTTCGGTCACGCAGAGCAATTAAAATTCTAGTTAAAAGTTTCAATGTTGCATTTTTTTTGACATATTCTTCCTAAAACCAAATTGTTGTTAGACAAGTATATTATTATGTTTTAAATGTTTTACTGATCTGTTTATAATAATTTTAAATTTACTTTAGAAAAGGTCAGTAAAGATATGGGTCTATAATTGGCTGAACAGATTTTGTCACCCTGTTTGAAGAAGCGTTTAACTGCTGTAACTTTTAATTGGTCTGGAAAAATGCCTGTCTCAGGAATATGGATACATATATGACAAAGAAAGTCATACTAAAGGAAACAGAACATTGCTTAATTAACTGCTTAAACCATCATACCAATGGGAAGATTTATTTTGCATCCCTTTTATTATATTATTCATGTCTGTTGTAGTAGGAGAGTTTATTTTTGTGGGAAATGGTTGATAAGTGTATTTGGAGTAGCGGTACAACATGCAGAAAGTAGTCATTAAAAGCATTAGCTACCAATTTGGCATTGGAAATTAGTTGATAATTTACTTTTAACTCTGTATCAGGTTCTATACATTTCTTATAATTTTCCATACAGTTCCTACCTTATCTGATGATTCTGGTAACAGCTGACTGAAGTACAGTAAACCCTCGTTTTACCGGACTGTTTGGGGGGAGGTGTGGTCCGGTAAATCGCGAAGTACCAAAATCGGCACACGAAAATAGACAAGCAGATATCTTTATATAGGTGATTCGGAATAAAGTGAGCACTAAAAAAGCCCTGATTAATTTCTATTTTCTGCCAGTTTATATCTTTCCGCTACATGTAAACATCAACATTGCCACGTTCTTTTATTTACATAGTCTTGTACAATGTTTACATTTACGTTACAGTGCTCTGATAAATTTTAGCTACAACATGTACTCATTAAATGCACGGGGGCTGAATACATGCTATACTCAGTAGTAATCTTAGTTATAAATACCTGCGAGTAAACGATTTATAACACTGGTTTCTCTGCGTCTACTCTAACGGCGCTATTAATTACCGTTACGAATCTCGTAAATCCATGCACAGTATATTCGAACTTTAAAATTAAAACCGTCACTAAAAAAAAAACACGACACACGCAACTCAAGAATTAAAATTCCGTTCAACATTCTTCAATGAACGACGACGTTGAATGTGTTTATCAGAAACCCATATTCATTACACAACGGACAAACTATGCAATGCGGCGAAAACCTTACTCTGATACCATCTGTCGGTGAAATTTCAAACTATCTGTGCGGCGCGAAGCAATAGCGGCGTGTGCCAACGATAATCGACTCGGTTGCGTCGCTTTGTACTGCCGCTAATTAAATAAAACTATACAGTCAGTAGGTATGTCAGTAAGAACTTAAATAAATATTTTAAAGTATATTAAATACAGAGAGGTCGTTTGCAATTGATGTTGTTTCACTAATGCTGTATTCAAATAAGAAAATACACGGGACTACATGCAGTTATTCGCTACCAACCATACAAACAAAAATATAACTGTTGTTAATGTTGGCTTATATGCAGTAACGGCTAGTGATTTTTTTCAAAGGTTAAATCTTTAGTGCTCACTTTATTCCGAATGGCCTATAGCAGTGTGATACGCGTAGTAACGCAACATGTTTGTTTTGGTCAAATCGCAGGAAGTGGGTGAGGGGGAAGGTTTGTGCTGACTGGCGGGAGTAGAAAGATAAGCACGTGCCTTTGTCAGCTCATTGAGATAACCAAGGGCGGCGGGCGGGGGAAGAGTAGAAGGGGAGGGACAGGAGGCTGCTTGCTATTAGCTTGGTTTAGTGTTACGTTGCGTGGTAACATGTGACACGTGAACTTGAGCTACTGCTTTGTATTGCACAGTAAAGTGTTTATTTACGAAATATATAACAAATAAAAAATGTCCATCTAAACTACCGCTGTTTGCATCGCAACGCAGTATCGTATACCGTGTATGTGAGATAATAATCTAGCCGCCGTCCTTGAGAATGTCTGAAGGGCAAGGGACGGAAATGCTGAGCGTGAGAAAGGCAAGTGTTGCGCTAGTTTGTCTGCAGCAGATTTCATCTCTCTACATTTCCCACATTTACACTGCACGAGCGTTGTTGAATATACATTGCCTCGTCGTGTGAAGATGCGTTAGCAAGTTTCACGTGTTTCCTAGGTCCAACAGTGCCATTTTTTTTGTTCATCATATTTCAACACATAACTATAACTAGTTTTTTGCTTTACCAATGTCCGACTCGGTTTGTTTCTTGACACCATAATCATCACACAACTTTGCTACCGAAACACCGGCCGTCTATCTTTTATATTAGTTCAAATTTTTTGCTTGACTTCAAAGTTACTCTGTCCTGTTGCAGACACTTTTCCATTTTAAAAAACGCATAATCTTTATCGCGTACATCAACCGCGTTAAAAACTCACGTAGACACGACAGTCTTTCTTGTCCGGATATGTCAAAACACTGATGAGAGATTGATTTGCTCTGCTTACCGTCTTACGCGGCTCTATCTGTGCGCGCACCTGGTGTCACTCACCAAAGCACAATAACCAGGTAGGTCTTGCGCTGTTGGTCTTACAGTTCAGTAAAAAAAATTCAGGTAGACAATCATTCTTGACCGGACACGGCACGTACCCCGATGCGCGATTAAAAATAGCTCTGTCTACCGTCTTACGTGGCTATCTGTGCGCGCGCCTGTTGTCACTTACCAAAGCACAATAACCAGGTAGGTCTTGTGCTGCATGTGACAAGTAGACCCGATGGTGGAATAATTTTGTATCGCCAGATTTTGTCCGTTAAATCCGAAGTCCGCTGAATGGAGGTCCGATAAAACGAGGGTTTACGTATTTACTTTTAGCACTCATTATCACATGTTTTAATATTTTACAATATTTTCTGTAATGTTCAGTGACCTGAGTATTTTTGGAGTTCCTTGACTTGAGATAAAGTGATTGATTTTTTGTTTCTGCACAGTAGGGGCCGCAGTGGCCGAGGGGTCAGACCTCTCGCCTCCCACCTAGGTGATGCGGGCTCGATTCCCGACGGGTTTGGTCCCCGAATTTTCGCTTGTTGGAATTGTTTTGTGCTGGACGATGCCGCTGGTCAGCTGGTTTTCTCAGGGATCTCCCTTTTCCCCTGCTCATTCATTCTGGCACTGCTCTATACTCGCATCATGTCACCCCCCACCAGCCCTAAAGACCTCCATGTTAAGCGTTGACCAAAATTTCTTCACATTCTACATGATACTCTGATAGCTGTAGTGAGCCACATGTTATTCTTTAGGTTGTGTTTGTTCTTGGCTTTGAGGTAATGGGGAGGAAAACAAGTTTCAAATGCTCTTAATACACTATTTAGAAAAAGTTTTGAACTTAGAATTAAATTCACTACATTGGATAACTTCCACCAATGTATTCCTATTCAGAATATACTGAAACTGATGTACTGATAATTTAGAAAACTGAAAATTCAACTTTATGTTCAAAGGTTTGCTAAAAAGTTTTAGGTCTTTTATAGGCAAGACTAGGATTTGTGCATCATATCAGATAGACAGTTAGCAATGGGAAACATTTAAACGTATTTTCTTGATGTAGTTTTACAAAAACATTGTCAATTGCTGTACCGGTACATTAATTCATTTGAATTCTAGTTGGAAAATACATTTTTTTGTACAAGATTAAAAGTCAGTAGCATAGAGTTAAGTGCATATTTTGGTTCGGTACCAGTGTTTGATAAGAAATCAACATGAAATTCACCACATGAAATTATTTCTCTACCATGTTTACAGAGTAAATGCAGCAAACTCTCTAAATATTTAACAAAATTTTGAAAGTTACCATCAGGAGCCCTGTATACGGCCACAATAATAATCTTACTATTACTTGCTAGGCTCTACACAAACACAACATTCAGTGTTATTTTCTTTACAATATGGTTTAACTATTAACACTTGAAAGTGTATATTACTTTCTACAAAAAAATGGCTACTCAATTTTTCTTATTAACACTATAAAAATGTGAGGAATAGCAAAACCTGGAATTATTATGTGATCAGTGTTGGTATCAGCGAGAAGTGTCTCATAACCTGTTTAATAATTTCATTGTGTGCCATAAAGAAATCTTTAAACCACAGTGAAAGTTCAATAATTGTAGTTTTGAGACCTTTAATATTTTGATGAAAAACATACATTGAGGATGGAGAAGCAGTTACATCAATAGGTTTTATCTGATTTACATTTATCTACAAACAAAGTATGAAAATTATTGAAGAGACCATATTTGTTAACATTATTTGTGTTACCATAATGAACGTCATTATTTACTATAACACATTTTACATGTTTATCAGTTCAAAACAGCCCTTCTTTCGGATCATTAGAAACTAATAGTATGTCAATATGTCAAAAGGGCTATTTCCTAGTTTCTTCTTCTTCTTCTTCTTCTTCTTCTTCTTCTTCTTCAGGCCTTGGTTACTGTGTCTTAGCCTGATTTATATACAAAGAGCTGCAAGGACTAAAAACTTCATCTGCCATCTTTTCCTTATCTCTGCTGTTTAGGTGAAGATCATGTCTAGTAAAACAGTTCCTTTAAAATATTGTACTGGAAACACAGTTATTTAATTTTTTTTGTTAATACAGTACCTTTAATTTCTTTGTTTGCGCATGGCCTGTATTAGTCATGTCTGTATTTTATGCATTAGGACATAACACCTTGCCTCTGCTCACAACTAGCTACAAAACAGACTTAATTTAAATATTTAATACTGACAAGCTGTCTTCTGGTCAGGCAGCAGTTATTATTTCAGGGTGTAAATGTCTGTAACCTAGTATTTAGCAGTGGTCACGCTTAGCATAATAGTATTCATATGAGTAGGTTAAAATTTAGGTTCAGGGTTTCGTTGATGTTTGGCTATGTTTTAGTTTTGTCTTATTTTGAGTTTCAGGAGGGTTCATTTTATTTGATCATTTTCAGTTGTATACATCAAGTTCTTTGGAATAACCCTTGCTTGGTAACCAGCCTGGTAATGGTCGTCCACTATTGTCTCGGGCTGTTGTGTTTACTATGATGCAGAGAGCAGATGTAGGGTATAGGGCCGGTGTAAAATGTTGTAAGTCGGACAGAGTAGTGATATTTATAATTGATATATTGTGTTAACTTGACGAATCGTTTGTGGCTATGAGCCAATGTAAAACTTAACAGTTGTTAACCAGTGTTTGTGTTTGAGTATTCGGTCCACGCAACATGACCACATGGTTAGGGTGAGCTTATTTGTTTAGTAATCCATGTGCATGGTTTAAGTGTCTTTTTGAGTGGTACCCATACTGTTTGTGTAGCAATTGGTCTTCCTACAACCCTAGGCAAATGGGCTGTGGGTGGCTGCCCAAAAGTGCTTTATCTAGGTTGAATTAGTTATCCCAGTGTCCCAGAATTAAGGATTCTGTGTATTGCAGATGGAGAACAAGGGTAGCCAGCTAAATGTTCCATGCCCAGTTAAAAAGAGTCTCCTACCCTGGTTAAGTAGGGTAAGAGCCAGGTGGTGCCGATTTTAGATCCGTGTGCATCAGCATGTTATTTTTTATTAATGTACTGTTCACAGCCACTTTTCTCTCCCACATACAGCAGCAACTGTATAATTTATTTCCGTAAGTATAACACCCGGGTATTCATAACGCTTGTGATTAGTTGTGTTGTAATCAAAATGAATGTTTAATGTCTCTTTTACTGGTTTTTTTACTAAGAAATGCATTAAATAATTTGTCTGTATAGATTTTAAGTAAGTGTTCACCCATTACATTTAAGCTTTTTGTATGTATTATAAACCATATAATGTACTGTGGATATTTGGTTATACCTACTGTATATTTTTTCAAACATAGTGTATTTTTAATATCTACATTCTGTGATATATTATATTAAATATAAAGTATGTTCACAGTTAACACAGTGTTCACAACTGCCCTAACCCTATGATACTTTTAGGATACCTCTAATATGCATATGAATTAATTCCCTCTGCATAGGAAGTACCTAAAGCTATGTCAGTTGTCTGCGACTGTTTTACCTCTTGTGATAGACCATAATTTCTAATGATAAAAAATGGAGGGGCTATGGTTTCCTTTTTCATCAGTACGCGCCACAGAACACAAGAAATTACTACCCTTACAGTTTATTCCCTCGGTCGTAATTTGCTTATGATGAAAGAGTTGGTACATATAACAGGATACGGAATTTAATGTGATGGAAGGTTATTAAGAATTTACATGTAGATAACCAAATGCTCTTACAGTATTCAGTAACATTCATGTTTAATCCAAAATCACCAGGGCTAAGAACGGGAGTATCTCAGCATTCTGGGTAACAGTTATTTTTAAGAGAAGGTAGTCCAGACTAGCTCATAGATTTTAGGTATGATAGTGGTGTAATTACACCACATTAGAAATTATACAACAGAACTGACTTAAAGTAGGCACAATCCGTCCCGTGTGCCTTTAAGAGTTTTTCACATATTCAGGCAGCCTGGTGATGATGGATATTCAAAGGTTAAGCTGTAAGCCTGAAAAATGGCTTTACTTTCCTTTACTCATTGTTATGAGTAAGATCCACGGTGGGTGTTCTCGTTGAGGACCCTCCAGGGGTGGTAATTATTAAATTCCATTGCTTCTTGTTGAGCCATTTACACTGCATAAAATGGGATTACCGCAATGTATGTTTATTCTCTTGAAGTGCTAGTTAGCAACTCTTTTTGAACTAACTTCGTCATAAAGAAAGTTCATTAGTAGTTCAATGTTACAAAAAGTTTTTAATTAACACACTTAAACAATGAAATTCAGTACCATGGTGATCTTCACAAGTATACGTATTCCAAAGTATAACTGAAATAATTTTTGGTAAAGGCTACAAATTAATTGATAATTTTTGTGTTTGACACAGTATAGATGCAATCTGTTACAAATGCAGGGAAATTAGTTAACAATAAAATCTCAATTTTTTGTCGTAAGTATTATATTTATTCCTTACAAAATTCTTCTTTTAGTGCCTTAAAGGTGTGCATGTTGCTTTTAGCACCTAGTGTGTCCTGAATTTTTTTATCTTCTTGTTGGGTTGTTTTTTTGTAATTGTTACTGAACTATATTTAGGTGATGGAGAGTTTCCGAAGTTGGAACAATCGTATGCTGAAAGTGTAACCAATCAAGACTGTCCTACAAACGACAGTGCTGTTTTAGATTTTGCCTTAACTACAGGTAAGTTTTAATTTAAAACACTGTACCTTTTGTTATGTTAAGTTTATTGCAAGATATGAGATATCACCAGTCTTCTGAAAAAAAAATTAAGAAATCCTTAAGGTTACTACCTGTCCAGGTCACTGTACAGAGTGCATATTGTTAGGATAGCAGGTACGCCATTTAAAAAACCATTTCCAACACATACATGCATGTTCTATTATTACAAATAGCACCCACCCCCATAAAATTGAGAGATTCATCACTTATTTTTGTCATGCTAGTCACAGGTGGGAGGACTGCATACATTGCCAGGCAGTGATTGATTAAAATAAGAATGGAGAGACAGATCCTTTAAGTTAATGGTGGCTCATGGTAGAATGGTTCATTGCTTTCTGATAGCACTGGTACTCCACACTTTTATTGCTGGCTTATGATCAGTCTCAATTTTTCATTGCATAGTAAATGTAAATATAGCTAGTACATTAGAATTTAGGTACAGTGAAACCTCTTCATTACAAACCTGAAGGGATGTAAATATTTACATGTGGTAATAGGGACATGTTTATTAACAGGTGTTTATGATAAATATACAAAATTTAAAGAAATAAGTTTTTGTCTCTGTTATGTAGGATTGTTGACAATAAGTTGTTCTTATCACCAGCTGAACATAAATTTGTTTTATCATTATACTGGACATACTGTAGTATTAATAATTTTTTATTTTTTTTTGTGAACAAATTAACATTAAATTCACTGTAACACTACTTGTGAAAGAAAACAGCTTCGTATGAATGATACCTTCTTTTACTTAAAAGATTCTTTTTTAGAGGCCATTCAAGATAAAGTGAGTAATACAATTCAACTTTTGGAAAAAAAATAGCTAGCTACATTATCATTGGTTGCCTTTTTTGTTGTATGGTTGGCAGCAATTTGCAAAGTGTAGTTCCATGTATTTTCCTATTTTAATAGAAAATGACTGAAATTAAATCAAATGACATGGACCTATGGTATTTCATGTTTATAAAACTTGTATTTATGGATTTATTTAGATACCAACTGACAGAATCATTTTACATAGCAAGCGTCAACAAAAGTGATGTGATCCAGTTGTTCAAAATTTACAGTTGTCTGCACACTGCTTTCGCATTGCATGGCGCTGTAGATTCAGCAGTTAAAAATTCCAATGAGAGATGGCTTGAGTTAGCTTCACAACAAGGAATCGTTTGCAGAGAGCTTTGTTCCCTGTGCAAATAATATGATTTCTTATAACATGTTAAAAAGTAGTATTAAAAATGACTGTTTATGAATATTATTGCCAAATTATGTGTACTTTTTGGTATTGGTATTCTGTGAATTATGATTTGCGATTGCCATCCTTTGTATTTGGAATTACATTTTCTCTGCTAAACAGCAATTTTTTCTATTTCTCACATTAGAAAATCTTTATTTATTTTTGGAGAATGTGCTTGGCAGTGAGAGAACTGATCAGAATTTTGAATTTTGAATTCTTGAATAATGTGTATCATTGTGTCAAGTGTTTGCTGGTGGTGGTTTTGCATTTAAAATTTGAATATAATGTACACACGTTTATACATGTGGTTTGAAAAGACAATAGTGCTTGTCATAAGCCTATTTATAGTGACAATTATACTAAGTGAATACTAATGTATGCAGCTCCTTTCGAATGAAAGCCAAGCACAATAAAAATCTATTAATCAACATCATTGTCTGATGCTGATTTCAGGCTGTAGCCAGGTTAGTAAAAATGTAATACTAAACATTAGAATTATCTCTATCTAAGGAGTTACTAACATGTACTTTTAATTTTTTGAATAATTCTGTAGTCCTATATTATTGTCAGTATGATTTGTATTTACACATACGGCTCCCCCTACTTAACATATAAAACACGTGTAGAGATATTAATATAATTCACAAACCTTTTCAAGACTTGTGCAATTTTTTGTCACTGTTACAATATTGCTTGAACATTTTAATGAGCTTGATTTTGATGCAGGCAATTTGTTTGTATAATTTGTTGACATTTTATCTCAGAGCAGGCTGTAATTATGATAAGAAAAATATGACCATAAATTTCAGGTGCTGAGTTTTCTTTTATAGCAAGAGGGTGGGGGTGTCCAGCCAAGATATTATTACAATCGCCATATTCCGATACTTGCAGATTTCACTGAAATTAATGAGTCCACAAGTGTCCATCACCAATAAGGGAATGTGAATCAGTAAACTGCTAATGTTTTCTCTGCTAGTAAATCGATAGTATCAAAATGTTAAGGCAGTAAACATTACTGTAGTCTGCGTTGCCTAACAACTACATCTCTGACACTAGCAAGCATGTTTATTCTGTGATATGTAAATGGCATTTTAGTTAGGTAGTTAAAGTCTGCATATTTTTAGTATATTGAAGCTTCTACTGCGATGTATAGATAAGCAGATAGTTTTGTTTTTTCACAGCCAAGCCTTATTGTGTATTTGTGTGTGTTGAGATGTACACAATGTATTCAGCTATTATATTTAAATGTGTAGCAAGGTTTAACTTGATTGATGGTCTTTTGCTAAGTTATCAGAATACTTCTATGAATAAATTATTAAGTGATCATTAGGACAATTTAAGATATTTGATTAGGATTCCAAGTCGTTTAACAAACTGTATGATTTTGGCTTATTTAGGGAATTGCTCATCACATGTATTTTGTACCTGTGAACTACATCATAGACATCTTGTATAATTTTCGTAGTGTTTTAAAAGAAAAGTTCACTGTGTATTATTATAAAATTTGGTGTGACATTCTCAGTGAATTTTGTTAACCCTAGCAAATATGTACCTTTCACCTGAAAATTCACCCAGATTTCTTTTCTTAGCCGAACTGGCTTACCACATTAGGCCTACATTGAAAACATATTGGACTACCTATTTTCTAATAAAAGAGAGACCTTATGGAATAAAGTAGGACTATTAACTGTTCGTTTCAACTATACGAATACAGTAATAATATTAGTCTGTTGTCTGGTAGCAAGCTTACTATCTCTTACTCCCTTTTGTTACGGGCATTTAGGAACTAGCCCGTAAAAATTTGTAATATATTGATGTAAAAAAATTGACGTATGTAGTTTGGGGTAAATAGTGAATAAACCCTGTGTTTCTGAAGGTCAGAGGCTCTCTCTCTGGTTGAGAGAAGCGATGTCTTGGTGAAGCCAGAAAAGGGTTGTTGAGAGCCATCCATCAGCTCGTGACATAAGGACGGGGGGACAAGACTGACTCTCTGGACTGTGAAAAATGCCCGAGCAGAACTTATTATCTGGTGTGGGAAGGAGGCTAGCCCTGGACCCCACATGGCGTAATTGACTCTCTGCTGAACCCCACACCCTGTCCCCCTGCCTTTAGAGACACAAAACAAGCAGGGCCACACCAAGGGGAAAGAAACTGCCAATCAGAGGCCGAGCTGGCCTAACAATGTAAAATATTTATTAAGTAAAGTGTTCTGTAAAATTCTCTTCAATCGAGAGTTAGTTAATGAAAAGCAGAAAGTACTGCAAAATAAAACTCATATAAAAAAATCAACACCTTAATTGGATATCACACCATCTTTTTTTAACACACACCAACTTAACTATACAACAAAACACTCTCGTTCAACATCCATAGAACATGGAGTACAGGAAAAGGGAATGACAAATACAGTATTATTCAAACTTACACACACGCTACGCATAGAAAATATTTGTCCAAACATTCCGCCCACCTTGTTAACTTCTGTTAACAACATTTCTAATTTATGTACCACTAGCAGTCCCCCGCAGCTTTGCTTGCGAGTATTATTCGCAACTGCTGGTAATATTTACTTTAATTGAAGAACCTATTTGTACTCAAGATTGGTACTTCAGTCATTAAATGTTAGAATGTCCAAGCGGCTAGTTCTGCAGCAGGATAAGTAGCTATAGCTGTCCACTCGAAAAGCAGTCTTAAATTTGTCCCTGACATTAACGGCGACTTCGTCTGGACCTTATTTATAACCCTGCCAATTTGACGCTGTGGGGTAGTTACAGACAACTAAGGTAGGAGGTGAATCGAATGAAAAACATCTTATTTACCCTGTGTACATCCATTGATGACGGTGCCCTCAATTACATATTTTCAACATATTCACTGGAACTTTATTGCAATTACAAAGTTTCAGTGGGTAAAGGTTTCACTGGAACTTATTTGGTACAGCAAACTTAATATTAGTGAGATGATATATCGTCGTTTTACTGCCAAAAGTGACCCAGTCAAAATGAGATAAAATGATAAAAATGCTAGGAATATGTATATATTGTTCACGAACAATTGTCCAAGTTTTAAGTATATTCGTCATTTCGTACTGTTGCGTCACAGTATAGAAACGTACCACATTTTTGTTAATATCTACAATTTAATAGTGTTTTTAAACAAAATAACATTAATGACTTAATCGCTTATGGCAGTATACCGACGATATGTCAGCTGATGTTGTAGAGGAACCTAAGTGTAAAGCGAACTGCAATTTTACCCCTTTTAAACGACTACATGTAAATTGCACTAATTCGATCTGCCTTGTAGTTATTGTGTGTCAAAATTGAACGTTCGCACGTAGCTTTTAACAGAATTCGAGCCCAGAACCTGCCGGAATTTAGACCTGAGTAACAAACAACTGCGTCACGTAACATCAAAATAATTCATGAAAATAAAATTTTATTAAAAAAAAAAATAAAATATCTGTGTCCTGGGCTCATAGAGGTTGTACAACATCACGTCTTGATAGGTTACTGTAGAGTGAAACTCCTGTATAGGTTGTTTCTCGCTGCTCGTTCCTGCTTTTCGGATTGTCTGCCTTGAATATTGACCATCTTAGTTTTATTCTTAATAATCACGTTTCTTACAAAGAAAAAAAAATACTTTTTTTTTTTTTTTTTACGTAAGCATCACTCTGACGTGAACAGCACCTCAATATCGCTACTGGTTAGATAGATATTGTGGGTTGATGGAAAACAAATTTTGTGCTTTTTCACCCTTTTGGGTGTTAAATTTCGAAATATTTTAAGTTTACATCTTAGACATGTAAGTATCCAACTGAAGTGTAAATCACATCGCTAGCCCGTTCAGTAGAATCAAAATAAATCATTCACTAAGAAAACACATATCACCCCTGCACAGTATTGAGAAATCGAATTTCGAAAAATCTGAAAACCGTTTTGCGATGATTTCTGGAATAATTATCCTAAAGCAAAAATTAATTGTATATCTCGACGGGTTCGATACGATAGATATCGAGGATTTATCTAAAACACATTCAAGGTCTTTTCACCACCTAAGAGAATAAATTTCGAAAAACCCTTGAATCACGTTTTAGAATACTTTATTGGTATCTCGTGGACGTAAAAAACACAACATTAGCCCGCTGGGTTCAAGATATATCGACGATTAATTGAAAAAGCTTTTCACCACTTTTCACCCCGTTATCACGTCCTTAGATGGCGAATTTCGAAAATTCCTGAAATTACTTTTTAGGTTTTTAGGTATTCGAGTAAGCATCAATCCTAAACAAAAATCACGTCGCTGTATAAAAAGCTATGGGATCGATATATATCGAATGTGAGTCGAAAACTCATATTACCCCTTTTTTAACTAGTTTAGGGCCGAATTCAGAAAATATATTTTAAAAATGGTACTTGGAATATTTACAAAAGCACCAATTTAAAGCAAAGAGCACTTCGATATCTCAATTGATTCGATAGATATGGAAGGATAATCGAAAACACATTTAACGTATTTTCACCTCTTTAAATAAAGAATTTCGAAACGTCTTTGAGTCCTGTCATAGACATTTGTAAAAGTAACCAATTAAAGTTAAAATCATGACGATAGCCAATTGTGTTTCAAAGATATAGACTATTCATAAAAAACCCACTTTGCCCCTTTTTACTGTCTGGGGGTTGAATTTCAAAAAAACCTAAAACTGCTTTTTGGGTATTTACGTAAGCAATATTTTGAAGTGAATATCAACTCTCTATCCCGAAGGGTTTGATAGATATCAATAGTTGATTGGAAACACATTTAAGGTCTTTTCACCCCCTTAAATGTTGAACTTCGAAAAATCCTTAAAATAGCTAATATGCATTTTTACGAGTGTCCTATTGAAGTAAAAATCATGACGATTGTCCGTCGGGTTCGAGCTCTATCGACGTTTCTTCGGAAACACATTTCATCCCTTTTCACCCACTTAGAGGTCGAATTTCCAAAAATCCCATCTTAGTGCTCGCCTACGACCTGAGGGGAACCCCCACAAAAAATTTCACGATTCTAGGTCCAGTGGTTTGGGCTGCAGTTTGATATGTCAGTCAGTCAGTCAGCTTTCATTTTTATATATAGAGATTATCAGTTAAATATATAACAATTTAAAGTACATGAGCAAAATTGGAAATGTTTCAAATTTCAGTCATGCCTGAAATGGCAATGGTGACACTTTTGACACAGGCCTCTTAAGTTCACCAGCTGCAGTTTTCACCAACATTGCTCATACAAGTCCATCTTCACCAGGAAATGGTACAATGATACGACCGAGTTTCCAGTGCTGGGCTGGTAGTTTCTCATCCTTCATGATGACCAGCTCTGCTATCTGCAAATTTTACTTCTTCGGCTGACTCAGGAGCCTTGAAAGATACTCTGCTGACCAACGTTGCCAGAAGTGTGGCACAAGGCATTGTACCAGTTGCCATTGTGTTTTGGAAGTAAGGCGGGTTGCTTTTGTTCTTCTGGGATGCAGGCTTTGTTCAGACGACCGCCCACCCTGAGCACTCCATCATCATCCAAAAATGGACAAAGACTAGCAATGCAACTCTTTGCAGACACTGGTTTACCTTCTTTAAGGCACTGTATTTCTGAAGTGAAACTTTCACCTTATGCAATTTTCACCCAATGGAACATAGCTTGATGAAGTTTCTCTATGGCTACTGAGGAAGACATATTTCTTTCACTCCTTGTTGTTCTGGAGTTTTTGTTAAACCTTAAACACCAGACAATTACTCTCTGAAGTCTACTCATTGATGATAATCTGTCTAGAATGGAAGTATCAAATCTGGTACAGGCTACAATCACTGCTTGTCTCTGTTCACTTACAGTTAGATGCTTGTCGACATCTTCTATTGTCTTACATAACTCATGCTCCTGCAGCCATGCTGGACCAGACCACAACAGTGGATAACAAGGTAGCTCTGGTGGAGATAACCCTCGTGATGCGCAGTCTGCAGAATTGACCCTACTATCAACATGACTCCATTGGGATGGATCAACAAGGTCCTGGATCATTGAAACCCTATTTACCACGAAGGTCTTCCAATATTTAGGTGGTGATGCTATCCAAGCCAGCACAATAGTTGAGTCTGTAAACACTAATATATTTGTCACTTTAACTGTCAGCAACTTTATCACTGCAACAAGTAACTTAGCAAGAAGCACTGCATCACATAGTTCCACGTGAGGTAGGGACACTTGCTTTACTGGTGCTCTTTTTGTTTTTGCAGCAACCAAGCGTACTACAACGGCATCATCTTCATTGCGAGATCTTAAGTACACCACAGATGCATAAGCTGCTTCAGATGCATCACAAAACCCTGTAAGTTCCATGGAACCCGACTTTGACAAAATTGTTTGCCTATCTACGTATTTTAATACTTTTGAGAATAGACAGTTCCTTTTTTTTTTACTCCTCCCACGTCACACACATAATTGGGAAGGGGATTTGACCTGCGACAGTGGATGTCCAGTTTTCCAGAAATTACGGATGCAGTACCAACTTCTTTGAGACATGCTGTTGTACCCTTGAAGTTTGATGACGCATCAATCAAGGCACCTGGAAATTGAGTGGCATCCATGCAGTAACAAGTTTGCTGTGTCTGCAAGTCCAGTGATACCAAAATTAAGTATGACCAAACGAGCTTTGCTTTCAGAACTTGCTGAAGTGTTTGACCCATTAGGATGGCTGTCACCAGTAACAATTAGAGGAATATTGGTGCTTCAGTCCCTCATAGCAATTGCAGTTGGTGCCATGCCCTTCTTTATGAAATGGCCTACTTTCTTCACGAGATGGCCCACCTTCTCCACAATGTTTGCTGTAGGATGGAAGTTGTCATAATTTGTGCTGGTACTGTAGTTTAATACACACTATTCGGTTCGCCTTTCCTAAAACAATATTAATAACTATGGCTAATAAACACACAACCCATGATAAAACTATAAGGTTTATTTATCACACAATAAATTTCACTTGCATGTATTTATTTAGCACCATAGGTATGCTCTTATTTTTCCAGAGTGCTGCAAAAAATATACTTTAACTAGTCTTCCAGTGAGCAATCACTTTCCACTGCTTACGTCATTCAAACATGACTACCTGAGGAGTGATCCATGCAGGAAATGCACGACACTTACTATGGAACGCCAGTTTACTAATACATTGGCACAGTTTGGCTGAAGATGGTCTCTATCTCTCTTTCTTTCTTTCTCTCTCTCTCTCTCTCTCTCTCTCTCTCTCTTCACTTCTGCTTTGCAGCTAGTTTTGCTCACGTCAAAGATACCTTTCATGATTATCAAATGCTACGTGTATGCAACCAACACTTTATAACAATTTCTGAATAATTTTAGCTTTTCTATGTAAGTAGTATTTACAAATTCTATGAGGGACGTAAAAAAAAAAAGAAAAGTTTAGGAATTAAAAGAAAGTGTGAATTTATATGTGCTGTAATAATTACTTTGCACTATTGGTTTGTTCTGAACGTATCACCTGTGTCTGAATTTGAGCAAATGTCTTTGTTCATATGAATACCCTTTTTCAATCTGTGTGTGTGTGATTGTGTGTACACATGCATGGGTGCATATGAATACATGTGTAATTTATTTGTAATGTCTTGTTGTGAATGTTTCCTTAAGCTTTTTTGCCTGTTTGCTTGTTCCATAGTGGTTTCGTCTACCTTTCCTATACATTTATTAATATCTATTGAATACTGTACTTCAAATGGAACAGTAAATTGTTTCAGTCCACCCATCATGGCACTGCAGTTGTATACTCTGCAAATATGTATAACACTATGTAAAAGACATGACCGACCAATTGGTATAATATGGGTGAAGTAAAATAAAATATTGATTCCTACAAAATAAGTTACACAGTTAATTTAATAATTCCCAAAATATTACTACAATATTAAAAATATTGAAGTTCTGTTGACTAGGATCTGATGAACTTGCCACTGCATACTATATATGTATATATATACGTATATATATTATTTTTTTTGTGCCAGTCATTTCCATGTGTGATAGCTTTTTCGTTCTGCATTATGCTTCTGGCAAGATGCATAACCCAGTTCTTATTTGTGTTAAAGGGAGGAGTTCAACGAAAATTTTAATTGTTATATTTGTATGAGATATGGTTTGTTTTGTAGACATACATTGTGATAGTTTTTTCCTGTAATGAGATTTTTGTAGCTTCCATAGTTATTATATAGTGGCCTATCAAAGCCTAAATTCGTATAAAACAGTTTTATGCTGGAAAGTAAAGCTGACTAAGAGATATTAAATTATTTAAACTGAAGAACAGTGTCGTGGACTACACCAAGATATGTGTAAAAATCATATTGAATATTTTAATTTTTGTGTTTTAAAAAAAAGTCACAAAATTTTATACTTTTATTTCAAATTCATTTTTTTATTACAAAAAATGCAATGTAGTTTTATATGTGTCTGTGAGACTGTTCTTCAGTGTGAATTATTGTATATATACAAGTCAGTTGTGTGTACGTGGTGATAATGAAGTTTTTGTGAAACATGTAAGCCAATTTGCAACTTATTTAGATGTATGATGGTTTTCTGCCATGCAACAATGCTCTGTGCTCAGAAACATTCCATGTAAAACCTTGATCATATAAATTATATGTAGGTGACTGTTTGTTTTGTCTTTGAGTTATGTACTATGTATCTTCAAATTCCAAAATACAAAGTGTTTACAGAAAATATTTAATGTTTTCTTCTTTGTTACAGTGATGAGCATGGGTAAGCCCTCAAGAAATCGTTACACCAGTCAGTTAGCTTGTCAGCTCCCAAGTGTACAGGAAGATGGTGGAATGTTTGATGATCAAGAGTTTATGCCAAGTGGTAACACGACCTCTGATCATTTCCATCATTGCTACAGGTCCAGTCCAGGAGGTTATGGTGACCACAAAGATGTTCCTGAAGAAAGCCAAATACTGGCTGGAAATGAACGCTACAGAGAAGTCGGTAAGTGGTTCTCGATTAAAATAATGTACTGGCTGAAAATAATGTACTTACTGAAACATAATTTTTATTTTATTGTTACTGGTACAGTAAATATTCTTAAACAGTGTGAAACCGTATCAATGTAATTGCATTCTGGCCATAACTGGAATATGAACTTGCAAAAGCTGTCATTTGCTTCAATATGTAATTACATCTAACCTTTTTAGTTTCTTTTTTATAGTAGTTTTACCAGGAAACAAGAATTTGCACACAATTTAACACATTGACAAATCATTTGTTAAACATTAACAGAAACAAACTGAATCACAGTAGCTTAATTAAAAGATATAATAGACAACACAATTATTTTAAACAAAAAAAACTATAAACACTATATAACTACTTGAACATTTACATTGTGTTACATAACTGCGAATTTTCTTGATGTAAACTTAGGACATAATTTAATATAATTTATTAGCATTTTCTTTTAGTGTTCTTAAAATGATGCAAAACACAATTATCAGTTTATTTCTAATTATAAAATGTTTTTAGGAAGTGTAATATTTTTTAAACTTTCCTACAAAAACTAATAAAAAAAATTGAAGGATAATTACTTCTGACAAAAAATGAACACTATTAATTTTTTTGTAAAAATAAAATTTTTTCTTTGGCCAACAACTTTGAAAAACAAAAAATATCCCACTGAAAATAATAATTACGTATCTACGTACTGAATGCACATGTTGAAAATCAATGTTTGCTTGTATAAAGTTATAAAGCATAAGTTTATCAGCGTTAATAACTGTACTGAACAAAGTTGTTACGTTACCTGTGTTTAAAGTTTCATTGCACTTGGTGTAAGAAAAACATTTTTGTGTGTGCTATAACATACTGTAGTTTTATTTAGCAAAAATACACATATTTACAAGGCTGTTAATTTTCATGTAAATACTGTAGATGCATTCACTTGCTCTTATGTATTGTAAAGCAGCATATTAACCACCTAACATCTCTCTCTAAAGGTTGAAACTGACAAATTGTCACTTCAGTAAATCCAACCCAAATGATCAACATACATACAGCTAGAAAGGGCGTGGAGAAGGTGGGTTAAGTTAATAAACAAGTGTGTCCCTCACATTAGCAGTACTGATTCCCAGCTTTGTTTGTTCTTTGCAGTACATGTGTTAAGAAGTTGGTCACACGTACTTGCATCATTGAAATCAATGAAATGTCTTTAATTTTGGTCTGTCTGTGAAATTTCTGGAAAAATGCTAGAATTTTAATGTATGTCTTCGAAATTTTATTTTTAATTTGATTGGAAGTGAATAACTATACAAACCCTTGTTTTTGCTATTGTCGATAGAAGTTTGAGGTGATATTACATTGGCAAGATACGTATTAGCTGTGCAAGACAATTTTTTCTTAGGTTAGCATAGAAACATAAGATATATTTTCGACTTATGGTGACTTTGTATTTCTACGCAAAGCACAAATTTTCATGTGCTAACGTTAATAAGATTATTTTTGTTTGGAAAGAATAAAATAGTGCTAAGATGAATTGGCCTCCAACAAGAATGAGTAATGGTTTTGCAGCTTTCCAATTTAAAATTTTTTTAAAATTGCTGGAGTGACAATTGTTGCTGTGCCATGCAATTTCCTGATTGGACGAGAGAGATGGACTGGCCCTGTCAGCCTATCGGGAAGTATTGAGTGTTTTACCTGTTCGCATCAGTTGCACGTAAGTTTTCCCCATGGTATGTCAAGGGCTGTTTACGTGTCACATGATGTCCTGATTGGACGAGAGAGGTTCACTGACCCTGCCATCCTATCTGGAAGTGTTCCCAAGAGTTGCAAGTAAGCTTTTCCTGAAGGTATGTCAAGAGTGTTGGGGAAGGCATCCCCATTTTATTTTGTGTTAACTGTTTGTTACTTAACATCTCGTAGGCTTGTAGAATGTTAAAGAAAAATGTGGCTGGAGTACAGCGGGTTGTGTAATTTAGTTTCATCAGTAAAAGTTGATGAAAGTTGAATAACATATTGTCATTTTTTTTTGGTAATCCCCTCTAAATGAATTGTCTGTGTTGTTGCATATTACCGAGTGTGTAAGATAGGAAGTGTATGTTCTGTAACTGAGGTTTCGCTTAGAGATCTAAAGCTGTTGAGAAGGAAATGTTACAGGCATGCAATATTTCTGTTGGTAATTCATCTGAAAGTGACTTTATGTTTTTATTGGGGAATTATAAAGCGTAATACATACCTAACTGCTTCAGTTTGCTTTTAATACTAAACTTAACCCTTTTAAGCAAATTGTAAATTCTTGTGATATAATTATATTTTAATTAATTAATTATTTTCTGTAAGTAAATGTTATACTGTACAAAGAATTATACATGGTTTCCAATGAAGTGCTACATAATTAAAAGTTTTCACACACGTGGTTTGTGCCAGTGTTACAGAAAGTGCATAATTTAGAATTACAGAAAATTATCAATAATGAAATTTTGGAGTGACTGATCAGGTGATCAGTTAAATAAAAAATACAGCACCTAAGAAATATTATGCAGAAGAAATCAATTTAATTCCAGTTTCATCAAACCTCAAAGTTACAAAAATTATTTTAAAAATTTAGTGAATTTTCAAACATAAAACTTTACTTGTGTTGCTACATATTGGTGATGATATAAAAGGATAAGTCAAAATTAGTTGCTAATATGACTATCCCTATTGTGAAATGAGTCATTTGATTGATCATGATGGTACACACATGTTGTTTATGAATACTTAAAATCATGTTCTAACATTGCTTATGGGTCCAAAGATATTCAGTGGTGGCTAGGTTGGCCGGACCCAGGAATCAAACTCAAGTCCCCCCAAATATAATGTAGTTAAGTGTTTTACTACTGCTCTGCTTCACTCGGTGCAAAACTCAAAATTAATAGTTGAGCTGTTTGTCTTATTGTCTTAAAGGTGCACAGTCACCATTCTGTTAAATTTTGAAAAAAAAGTAATAAACAGGAAATGTTAACATTCGTGCCAGTTTCATACCTAATTGTTTTATGCATTGAATAATTTCACTGTCTTTACTTAACAGACAGTATGTGATAAAATATTTTGTCATAAATTAATAGTGTATTGTATATATGTTTATCAACTTTTACAGGTTACAATAACATCGAGCACCTTCAAGTGTTGAATGATGTAAGAGTGCGTGAAGTTCAAAGGTTATCAGAGCAACTGCAGGAAGTGCGTACTTTTGCAGCTGAGGAAAAGGAGAAATTGTCGCGAGAACTGATATTGATGGAAGCAAATAAAGAGAGAGCAGAAAGTTTACACAGAGAGGCAGAGAAACAATTATGTAAGTATCTGAGGTAAACCTGTCCAGTTTGTAGCTAGAAGATAATTGAGGCAAACAGAACGTTCATGTAATATAGTAATGCCAACAAAGTTTTTTTTATCATGTAACTGTTTTAAATTTTGTATCCTTTAAAATTGTTTATGTACAGATCTCTTCAATACAATTGGTTATTTCATTAACTTTTCTAGTGCAGCATATCAAGTTTTCAACAGTCATTTACACTATGCAGTTGACAGTGGGTATGGCATTGGACACAAAGTTCGTATTTATTCTCGAAAATACATCTTTAATATCAAACATGAATAATTATTTTTTTTGCAGTTTGCATTGGGGAATATAATGCATATGTACTTTGGTGACTGATAAGAATAAAAGTGTGTGTACAATTTAATTTAGCTATTGTGTACTTTTATTAAATAGGTGAGTAAAATACGTACAGTAGTTTATTCAGAAATGTTTTACACAGTAACTATCATTTTTTATTAAATTGTGTGGGTATATTGTACATGTGTATTTTATAATTCTTTCAGTTGCCAGTAAGGAAAAAATTGATGAATTGGAAAAGGAAGTTGAGACATTGAAACACAACTTAAGTAGTCTAGAAGTATCAAATACACAGGTGAGTAGATTTCGGACACTGTGTGGGCCTGGGGTGTTGGTTAATTTAGTAAAAATTGAGATAGTTATGGATTAGACTTTAATAATGCCTGGCTGAATTGGACAGTGATTGAAACACTTGGGGCATACAGGATTTTATGTGGATGAATGCCTCGTAGCCTGCATTATTACAGTGGAACCTCAATTCTATGACCATAAATCCAACGATTACAAAAATGATATAAAATTTTAACTTTATAGCTAAAACACATCTGATGCATGTGCTTGCTTAATAATACTGCATGGCTGGTGAGTTACATCACCAGTATGATGCATACACACATGATGGGTGATTCTCACAATGATTACACGCGCTCACTGCATGCCATCTGGTCTACACAGTTCACTGATCCTGCTAGTTTAATCTGTGCGATGGTTGGTTTTCACATGTATCTTCTGATTGTAAAATTTTAACTACAGTTTTTGGCTTTTCATGTGGTATTTCAACTTCAGATTACATTTGGAACTGACTGGATCTGTTATTAAAGAAATTTTTGCATAATTTTGTTGGATTGCAATATTTTATTAATTATTTTAGTTTTTGGTTTTGTGTGCAGATGTTTAGACAACCTACGTTTATCTGTGGCAACTCCAGACAACTCTTAAATCAATGGTATGTGTGTTTAGCAGGTGTAAAACCGAAACACTTCTGCAGAAATACTTCAAAATAATATGTGTTTTAGGCTGGCAGCAAGTGTTTTCGTGGTGGATTACATTTTTACATTGTTTATACAGAAGGGAAATGTAAATGGAATGAAGCAACGAAAACTATAACATTCATCTGTTACTGTGAAAACTATGTCAATTAATTCATAATTTCAAATTTTCAACACAGATATAATACACCAAAAGAGTAAAATCTAATCAGTACTTTATTTCAAGCCACTTTCTAAAAATTTCATTTTGCTTTGAAATTTTCTGTAGTTTCCAACAACATGCTTTCTAGACAGTTATTGAGAACACACATTAAATTGTTGCTATGTTTGTGCTTTTTGTACCTGTACATATAAACCTTCTGCAGTTTTATCTTCATCATGGTTTTTCCCCTTTCAAAAATATCTACAGTTTCCTTAGTTTGTAAATTGTGAACAAAATATCATTAGTTTTACGGAAAAATAAGTGTATATCAGGGTAAGCAACCAGTGGCGGTGCGTAAGGCCGTGCTCTCGTGCTGTAGCACTGAATAAAATTTAAATTTTACAAAGTTATTGTGTACTTGGTAATTTTATTAAATTTCAGGTAATGCGCCGCGATTTATACTTGTAACCTTTCTTAATAAGAGATTGACTGCTTTGCGCTAAGTTTCACAGGCGAACGGAGTTTTCTCAAGTAATTTCGGTCGTGTAAGCCGCCCTTTACTATGGTGTAAACCTGGCTCAGTGCTCCCACGGACTAGCGCACGGCTGTCACTCCTCTTTCCTACCCCCTGTCCTAGCCAGAGGCGTAGAGAGATGCGGGAACCTCGCCTTTATCAACACCTGCTCCGTGCAATGAGCAGAGTAGCCCTGCTACCTACTGCGCAAGCGCGCGACAGTTACGTCAGCGCGTGGACAATGATGGCCGCTCGCGTCGCGCACATGTTCGTACATTGCAGACTGGTAAACAAAGTGATTTTCGGTGTCGCGTGGACGTGTAGCTGACTTAGAATAACTTTTATGAATAGTACTTTACTATGTATTACTATTGTAAGTTGCGGGTGTGAGTGACGTGATACTGTGCATAAATAATGAACTGCCATAGAATCTACGTTATTAGTCTTTGACGCAATGGATACATT